>VZTI01003048.1:458291-602617 GCA_013397865.1 Struthidea cinerea | reverse complement strand
GGCCCTGCCCCCGCCCGGCCCCGCGCGGGAGCGGCGCGCGCGGCGCCCTCTGCCGGGCGGCGGCGGCACAGGGCTGAGGGGACGCCCGGCAAGTGGTCGCCGGCTGCGAACGCGGAGAACGAGGATTTTCGCCGGTGTTGTTAAATACGCGGTAGCGCTACGAAACTAGTCAAAACTGAATTTTAGTTGTGTGCTTACCCCACACCGGTTTCCCATCACCGCGTTCTCACCAGCCTCCTCATGCTGCTCGCCAGGCAGTGCTGAGGGCACTTGCAGTGCTTCCGTAACAACTCCAGGGAATTGCAGAATCGCTGAACCGGTTGGGTTGGAAAAGCCCTCTGAGATCGTCGAGTCCAACCTGTGATGGATCACCACCTTGCCAACCAGACCATGGCACTGAGTGCCACGTCCAGGCTTTTCTTTAACACCTCCAGGGATGGTGTCTCCACCACCTCTCCGGGCAGCGCATTCCGATGTCTAAGCCACCCTTTCTGTGAAGAAATTCCTCCAAATGTCCAACCTAAACGTCCTCTGGCACAGCTTAAAACCCTGTCCTCTCGTCTTGCCACTTGTTACCCGGGAGCAGAGCCTGACCCACACCTGGCTGCACCAGGTGGGAGCTGCAGAGACTGAGAAGGTCTCTCTGAGCCTCCTTTTCTCCAGCTGAGCCCTCCCAGCTCCCTCAGCTGCTCCTCATCACACCTCTGCTGCAGAGCCTTTCCCAGCTCTGTTCCCTTCCCTGGACACACTCCAGCCCCTCAATGTCCTTCCTGAGGGGCCCAGAACTGGACACAGAATCACCATCTTTGCCCAAGGAACACTAGTCCCATTTAATTTCAAATTCATCTAAGTCATATTTTTGAGCAAAGTAATTAGTGCAAGAGATCACCAAACTGGCGTAAGTCCTCGATTAAGGAGGGTATGTTTATTGATTGCAGGGAGGATACTGAATCCATCACTTTCTAAATACATTAAGTGAATGATCTCCATTTACTTTATCTGCACTATTTAAAAATTCAAATAGGCATTATTCAGCAGAACTTTCTTTTTTTTTTTTTTTTTGAGTCCCAGTCATTAAGTTTAGGCGTTATTCAGGAAAAGTTAATGCATATATCCAACTCAGCCAGTAAGAGGTGACTGTATGCACAACGAAATTACTGCAGTATCTATTCCTGCTTTTCACACAGTTTTTATTTCTGTGTTTCTAAAGAACCCAAGGGATAACTTATTCAGGTTTTGAAAATGTCCAGGTTCACTTGGACATTTTCCATTTAACAACATATATAATATTTTAATCGACATGGTTGCATCATCTATGATCCTCAGTTTATTTATTCTTTACAGAAATATTACATCTTTGTGCAAGGATTGTTCACATCATTTACAAACTCAAAATGAAACCAGAACTCCTTTGTGCTAGATGCTGTGTAAAAAATCAGTGTTCCTACTTTCAGAGAGTTCTACCTTACAAAGATGGGAGACAGCAGAGTAGAAATAAAGGCAGAGAGATGTGATGATACATATCACAAAATATGAAATCCTGATCAGAGTTTGAAACACAAATTTCCTGGCTCCAGATTCAGCCTTTCCCATTGCTCTCATGAATTACAAAATCCGGGGTATTTGCTAGGGAAGGAGAGTTCACCAGAGGTTGCACTGCAGCTGGTCAGGAAAGTTCCAAACAAAGTTTTGTGAGAAAATTTATATTTTTCAAAGTGGAAACACTTGGTCAAAGATGATTGGTTTTAAGATTTTTTTCTTGGCTCTTTCCCAGGTCAGAGAGCCCTACCCCCAATAGTGAGTGGCAGAGGGCACCCACCAGGGCTTCACCAGCCCCAACTTCACTGCTCTCTTTTTTCCATTGAAAAGTTTTAAAGGTCTCATTTTTGCCTGATACAGAATGGAAGACACCTCTTGAAATGTCAGGAGTTTTTCACAAGTGACACTTCCTTTTTCCTGACTGGCTCTGGACGACAGGCAGTTACACTCTCTTTGCCTCCCCATAGCCCTCATGGTGTTGTCTGCTAAGAATAGCCACATTTTGCCCCTCATGGTTAATCTGGAGTTGAAGCATATGGGGAACTGCGGTGCTGCAATTCTTAGTTTAATTTGCCAATGCAGAGTTTGCATTAATGCAGCTAATCCAGCATCTGGATATGGGAGCCTGAACTCCTCCCTGCAGCCCCGAGAGCAGCACTGATGAAAAGAAGAGGCAGCACAAGAGGGCAAGAGACTCCTCGCAGTCCTCCAGCCAGCTGAGTGCCAACTCCCTTCATCGCATACATTTTGGCTTTGATTCATTTCCTCAGGATTTTGTCTTTCCTCAAAATATTCATGGATGACTGTATATACCTAAAAGATGTGTAGGAAATAAATAGGGGGTGAATATGCAGGTAATACATTAAGTAAACCTGCTTTTCTCAATTTGAGTAGGAAGGCTGAAGCATGAGACCAAGAAGCAGCAACAGGAAAATAAAAGCACAAACATAGAGCTTGTAATTCGGAGTAACCTGTTAGGCTGGGTTTTAGCCCAGATCACTCGTTGTTCCTTCGTTTTTCTGCTACCTGTGATCCTCTTGTTACATGGATCTCCCCTGCTTGGTGGGGCTCAAGGAAAGAAAACTGGTACCCAAGCGCTGCGAGGGCTGGGAGGTTTAAGCCAGCTCTCGCTTATGGATGACTGGCTCAGCCTAAGAAGGGAATAACAAAGCCGCTTGAATGACAGCTTGGATCAAGTTCATAATGACCTGGTTTGTACAGGCCAGGTGTTATGTAGATTGGAGCTTGTTATTGTGAAAAATTTTGGCAAGGCTTGCGATGCAACAGCCAGTTCCAGCAGAGCTGGGCAGAAAGCCACAGACTACAGGCAGGTCCATCTTCAGCAAGATGGGCAAAGCAGCCACCTCCTCCTGTACACGGTACCGTGGGGACCTGAACCAACCTGCCTGCACAGCATCTGGAATAAAGCTTATACAGGAACAGAGAACAGTTTCCAAACATGGCATTCCAGGCTTTAAAACAAAGAGGTAATCTTGCATAAAAACACGGCACCAAGTTTTTGTCTGTTTCTTAGGGAGCAAAGATTCAGAGCAAAATGGTACAAGCCACTCACTGCAGCACTAGTGGAAATTGTGCAAACTGTTACAGAATGTCCCTATCAATATATTCTGCATTTGTTAGGAAGTCTTTCATAATACTCTCATAATTCATTTTTTATGTTATCTAAAAGTAGTTACTAGAGTAATGTGGATGAAGAGCTGTCGAAATTAGGGCTCACCTATGATTTGTTCTCTCAGTCTTTATCATTAATATGCACACTATGTTTTGTTACTGAAGCTAGTTGGACTTAAATTTTATTCTTGCTTTAGATGGCCATTTTTTTAAAAGAGGAAGATTTAAAAAAAAAACTTAGGGGAAGTATCTTTGGTCCAATTTTTGTAAAAATTATTAATGTGGAACTCAGGAAATAGGGAATCTTTTCACCAATGTTCAGCATTTATTCCTGTGCTCCAAGTTAATAAAAGGGACTGTACAAATCAGAGCAAAGCCAGTTAGATGAACAGATCAGGTTTCTATTTTTCTTATAGTGAAGGCTTTGTAAGTGTGGTCACAGTGATGTTTTTACACTCTACCACAAAAGCTAGCACAATTCGGGAGAAGAAATCTGAACTATGTGAGCTTTACCAGAATGTTCACAACTGCGAATAAATGGCAGCTTTTTCCATATGAGAAGTATGTTGTATCAGTTTTCATACTGCAGCATGGAAAAGCAGCAGAAAGCCAAGCAGATAATGAAAGGCTGACACAATGGATTTGCAGCCCAAAGGCACAGCTTTAGGTGTGTGTTACATGCAGGCCATGAACAAAGTAGGAGTGGTTAGCTGGGCTTTAATGCTCCATGGAGAGGTGGGTTATGAGGAGTTTTGTGAATCTCTCACTGTGGCAGAACTTACACTGAGGTTTAGAAGTTATTTTTAATAGTCTATTACAAGCTGGGATCATGAGAAACTGAAAAAAGAAATTATCCTCTCATCCTTAGGGGCAGTGCCTCAGAAATCGATGCTAATGAACAGACTGCAGCACAGGGAAGCTTGCATTTCCCCTGCTGCACCAATTTTGTGCATTCACAAGGGACACTGCAAGTGCCATCATGTGTAATTAGAATCAGGGAAGGGGAAAAAAGAATATCATTCATTCACACTTCTCATGGTCTCATTTCTTTGTGGCAGATTTAACAGAGATTAAACAGGTATTCAGTTTAATACTAGTCCTATTAAGGACCAAGCATAATTTATTTTTAATTATGGAGTTATCAAGATACCAGCATAATTGATGGCAGCCCTGTTGTGAACATATCCTTAGGTGACGACTTCTTTAGCAACAGAAGAAAGGCATTCAGGCAGGATATTTATCTTTACCAACATTCTAGTCAGCACACACCTCTGTGAATAGATCCAGCCAGTCTTAATGTTGGATCCCAACCCACCACCCATTAGTGAATACAATACCCCAAATCCCAGTGTGTATCCCTGCCTGAACCTGAAATAACTCCTGAACCAGGGTTTGAAATCAATCCTCCCTGTGGCACGGGCCTGCAGGGGCTGATCAGCACAACAGCCCCCTCTTCCCCACAACCCATCTGTCCCTTCCTATTCTTCTCCACCCTACTGTCCACAAATGGTGGCAAGTGTTTCTCAAGGGACACAAAGCTCCTTTTTACATGACCCTACTGTACACCATAGTTGAAGGCACGGTAGTCGAGGGTGTAAATTGGAATCATTTGTCCTGTTCAAATATGAGGATCATGTTGAGTGTTATTTTTGGCAATGCAGGATCAGACCTTTTGATGCCAGTGATGGGTTGAAGAAGGAGGAACACTTACCGAATAAATAATCACTACAAATTAAAGCACAGAGCAGAACTCCCACAAAAGACCAATTATCTTGCTGGCTAGAGCCCCTGGAGCTTAAAACTGTGATACCCTTGTTAATAGCTGAAGAAACACGACAGTTGTATTTGTGAGTAAGAGAAAGTCCTTTTCAAGTACCATGGTGTGCAGGTTAAAGAAAAACATGAGTAGGGTGCAGCACGAAGCAATGCATCTGCCGCCTATTCACCAGCCATGGCAGCGCAAGAAAAGCTGCGATGGAGGCTCTTCACAAGCTATTAACCTTTCCTGATTGGAGTCTTGCTTTACAGAAAGAGCAGCAAGCACCTACTCAAAGAAGGGCCTCCCTGCAAATAGTAACTGGCAATAATTTAGCAGCTGGGAACCTGTCAAGTGTTAAGGTTTTTTGTCCCGACACACTACTTATTTAGTAGGAAAAGTGATAACAAGAGATAAAGAAAGCTCATGCTACTGACTAGTAATTAGATTTGAAATCTATCGATGACTATGGAGCAGAACACTAAAATTAAAGGTATTTTCTAATCACTATGGTTTTGCTTTGGGGCTTTTTTTTCTCTCTATTAGTGCTTCTATTCCACTGCTTTAATTAAGTGTTGAATACAATGTAAGGGATTTGCTCTACACAATCAATAATGGCATTCTGATGCTGATTTTAAATTGACTTGCTATTTTTAACATGCTGCTTAGTTATTGCCTATCATCCTTAGTCACGCCTTGGGCTCTGCAAACACACGGGAGGTTCCCAAGAAGGACTTTCTCTCAAGGAGGTTGAATCCTGTTGCATTCTTGTGGGGATCCACGGGAGATATGAAGGGTCCCTCCAAACATGCCAGTGGTGGTAAGCACTTTTTGCACGCCTGCAGAAATCTGGTTTGACTCAGCCACGCTCATAATGAACGGCTTTCACTTCCTACCATACTTTACTGGACTTGGCTGTTTTTATCTTGTGAATATTTTACAAAGCCAGTACACATAAGTACTTCTAACACTACAAAAAAAATCTGCCTTGGTAATACTACAGATTCATAGAATTTTAGAATGGGTTGAAAGGGACATTAAAGATCATCTCGTTCCAACCCGCTGCCATAGACCTTCCACTAAAGCAGGTTCCTCAGAGCTCCATCCAGCCTGGCCTTAAACATTTACGTTGCTGCAATTTATTATTTCAATGAATGGCTATTAAATTCCCTGTCATGCATGGAAAAAAAAAACCACGAAATAAGAAAGTGTTCACTCCATAAATGGCTGCAATTTTTAAGACAAAAAAAAAATTAAAGCTACAGAACAGAAATGGGATGAAAGAATGAACAGAAATTCAGCCAACAGATTAATATTCAGCCATGTTTTTCAGAAGGTTTCTCTGATTTCGGTTATACAAAAAAGCAGTCATCACTTTTTGCCTAAAGAACCAAAGATGAGAGGAATGTTCAACTCAGCTAAGAGCCTTCCCTTCATACCAGGTCCCTTTCCTTCTCCAGGGTCTACCTGTTTAATGACTAAACATCACAGCACTCTCCAGAATTCGTATGCACCTTGTGTACCTTTGAAAAGCTCTTAGAATACCTGAGTATACGTCCTCTCTGTACCTGCAAACACAATAAATGCATTATACACAATTTTCCTCCTTTCACTTCATCAAGCTTTTCATAACTTTCTAGAATTGCACTTTTCTGCAATTTTTAATAAAAAATAACTTACTAAATTTAACCAGTTTCCAGCAATAATGATTCAATTCAATAGTGAAGATTCAATTCAAACATCATTCATACCTATGTAAGGGGGACACACGTAGAAAAGATCTCAGCTAAAGTTCAAGAACAGCCACAAAATAAGTTTGGAACTGTTTTTGCTACATTTTTAAAAGAAGGTTTAAAAAACCAACCCCTACATTTTTCTTCCTCTGTATTTAAGGGTGATAGTGAATTTGTCTGACACTTCCAGGGAAGCCATGTGTTTAGGTTCACATGCTCCTGAAGGCTTGCTTACTGTGCACATCATTTCCCGCCCAGGCTGTCCTGACAGAAAAACACTGCAGCCTCCTAACAGCATTTAGGACTTGGTTCAGTGTATTTGCTCCTCTTTTTTTTTCATGACAAGTCATCTCCCACTTCAATAAATCCACAAAGCCATCCTATGCAGCACATCCAGGAGCAGCAACAGGATGGGGGATAACGGACCCAAACCCTTCTAAAGGCAAAGATCACATGGTGTTTAATGCCTTCATATTACTGACTGATTAAGGCAACAGTTACTAACTTTATTAATGTTTTCCTACCTCTGAAATCCTCACCTAGTTATTTCTTCCTTTGCTTTGCACTTATTTCTTTTCCACTTCGCATGCCTATAGAAGTTGAAACAGTTCACTTTACCCATGACCTTACTAACTGCTAAGTTTCATTTTTGAATGACATTTCTGTAATTTTTTTTAACAAAAACTATCTAAAAGACACTTTGTAATCCTAGAACCTACATACATATCTTGAAATATCACTTCTTTCACTATAGCCTTGGTTTTCAGCACCATTTACTTACACAATGTGGGTTTTTTTTCAGATGCCAAGAAACAATACAACTATTTTCGGCAAAATCTCATTGCTTCCTAAGGACGTAACTAACTGCTGGTGGAACTCTCTGAACTTTATATTAGTCTGTGTTGAAGCACTGCAGGATTAGTTATAACTAACTGTCATCATGTCATTTTTCTCCCAACGATTCAGATTTTTAAAAAGGGGGGGAAAAAGCCCCTAGCAGCAACCATGATTAAAATGTCTCTCTTTGTTTCCCATCCCAAACCTCATTTTTAACTCACAGGGGTCACAAGCTCTTCTCCACATACGCCTCAGTTTTCACACAGATACCTGTGCCTTGTCTACAACACAAAAATAAGCATTTTTAACAGCAGCTGGAGAGTCAGTTGTTCAGAAATTGTAAGCAGCTTAAGACAAATATTTAATATTAAGTAAGTGCTTCCTTTCTAAACCATTTACACCCCCTGGCGTAATGGTTTGGTGGGGTAACTCTTGCTGATTTATACATTTATATTGCTTCAAGGAGCCTTTTAGAGCCTGTAGGCACACATTCAAAAATAATTTAAAAGGACATGAATTCATCAGTGAGCTAATGACAACTAATGGTAGTTCACCAGTTGCAATCTGTGCTAGCTAAAAATAACATAAAACTACCTACAATTTCAGATTTTCCTAGCCTAGGTCTCTAAGCTCTGCAGCAGCATCTTGAGAGTCAACAGAACCCATATCTCCCATCTGTATGATAGGTGAAAGTTTTCACCTAATGTATCACCTGTGATATGACAATTTTCAGAACAAAAATGTTAACAACAGTTAGTATAAAGGTATACTTAAATGGAATCATTATGAGCAATCACCAACTGTGGATGTTAAGATACTAAAGGTTGTCACTTTTGTGTGGGTCACCACAAACCCCTAAAATTTACAATCCCCATGTGAACAGATTTTGTTTATTCGGGGTGGAAACAGATGGCAATACAAAAATGAAAGCAATATTAAAATAAGTCATATTTTATAGCCGAATGATGTACTTTCAGTTAAAAATCATGCTCGAACATTTGTAATTCAGTTATTCTGGGGAATTAGGAGAGGAATGGTCACATAGGAGGGCAGGACACTTGTGCACTCCCTGAATAGCATCTTCACTGCCACCAGCACAGACAGAATACGAGGCAGAGCCCTGGTCCGATCCAATAAGACTTGTGCTAAGGGCCAGAAAATACAAGCAGATACTACCTCAAGTGGAAAAGATTTAGACTTCTCTCGAAGTTCCAAACTGTGGGAGACTTCCTTCCGTTCTTCTGTTTCATGTAACTCTGAGCTGTAGCTGAAACACTCTGTGTAAGGTGAAAGGATTTCACTGCTTTGTCGGAGGAAGCTCCTACCAAAGCCAAGGTTTCATTTTGCAGTGTGGGCAGGTAAGCCACACCATACATGAGCAACTTCATTTCTTTGGGATCAGCTCTGGAACATGGCTTAATTCCCTCTCCCATTTATGCAGCACAAGCCTTTCCTCACCAGTCTGAAGGGCAAAACATTCCCTTTCTGCAGTCTCTCTGCAACCTTCTAAAACTCATTACTATGAAAACTTACACAGTAAAAAGATGGTTTAAACACCATTTAATGAAAGATGCAATACCAAAACATTTTAATTGACTGTAAAGAAGTGGGGGAAATATACATTTGCTCAGCTTTTGTGTCGTACTTGTGCATTTACCTTTACTGAGTAGATAAGGTAATACCCTTCACTGACAGCTGATCTGCCGCTCTGAAGTTAAATGACACTTGTAACCTGCTCATTAAGGTAGTTTCTGAACAAAGACCCACCAAAGTATAGCTGCATCCATAGGGCAAAGCATCTGAAGAGGTGAACCAATGCCAGTCTGCTTTACACCAGACAGCTAAATCCATGTAAATCCTCATGTGTCTCCAGATGTGGAAAGGCATAGCACAGCTCTAATGCCACGTCCCTGCGTGAATTGATAGGACAAGGGGGAATGGATGTAAACTGACAGAGGGCAGGATTAGGTTAGAGATTAGGAACAAATTCTTCCCTGTGAGGGTGGTGAGGCCCTGGCACAGGCTGCCCAGAGAAGCTGTGGCTGCCCCTGGATCACTGGAAGTGTCCAAGGCCAGGTTGGATGGGGCTTTGAGCAACCTGGGATAGTGGAAGGTGTCCCTGTCTGGGGCAGGGATTTGGAATGAGATAGTCTTTAAAGTACCTTCCAGCCCAAACCATTCTCTGATTCTACAGTTATCAGCAGTGGACCTGACTCCATCATATTAAAGGAGGAACATCTAGACCCTGCCTTTTATGAGCAAATCAAAGCTGAAAAACTTTCATCTATCAATAAAGCGAGAACAGGGTCAATGCTACCATTCATTCAAACATGAATGAGAGAAACTTAACCATATATTTAAATGTCAGTAGCAACTGATGAGGAATTTCATACCTGGAATAAAATAATTGCTTATAAAAGTCCCCAAAGGAAATCAGATAAGGTGGGTTGTTCCCAGCTGCTGTAGAGACATAATGCATTTCTTTACCATGTCAGACATTTTTTGTAGAAGACTTCATTCCTCTATGACTCCCTTAAACTTATTCCTAGTCTTCAGAAATCCTTCAAAACCAACTTTCTCTTTTCTGAGGCATTGATTCAGTTAAAAAATGTTTGTTCCTTGATAAATACTTTTCCCATCTAACACGTCAGGCTGCCAGCAGCTGCAGGAAGCCCCAAATTGGTTTTATACCTTCAAACATTCCCAACTGCCAGACAAAATTTAGAGCAGCCTCCACCATTCTGTGTCTCCTACAGTCATCTCAGAAACCCTGGAGCCAGCAATGGGGTCTGACTTGCTTCACCTTGACAAGGGAGTAAGACAGTGACAGCAAACTATTGCAGTTTGAAAGGGGTGATCCGCAATGAGCCAACAACTTCTTTTTCACTTCACATAATTTTTTGATATAATACAAGAGTGATGAAGGAATTCAAAACATTTTTCTTTTTCATTTTGTATCTCGAACTACACGAGCCCAAATGAAAATAAATCAGAGGAAACTCAGTTCTCCCCGAACTCCTACAGAGGGCACCTTGGCTTAAATGGACTGAAGTTTCAGAGGAAATCTGAAACTCATGCAGATTTCATTCCTTCATTTTCAAGAGCAAACATGATGAGGAGAAAGGGAATGGGAAGAGGAAGTCACAAGCTATTCAGTTTACCCTAGACCCCAGACACTAACAGAGTTTCACTTGGAGATGACTAAAAGAGAATTTTTTTTCTGAGTCATTAAATGTTACTCTAAATTCATTCATGGTTCTCTTAGCAGGCAGATCAAGTCCATAAGATTGCCAGCAAGTGCCCATAATTTGATTGATGTCTTCTCATCCAGGTAGAAATCTGAAAAGGATGCTCGTAAATGATTAAATATTTGATTCCTGGCAGCAAAATGGATGAAAAAAACACCCCTAAGTCGGTTTCCAAGTGGCAAACACACTGGGCTAGGGCCTGAGGTGGCTGGGTTTCAGTGCCTCTACTAAGGAAAGCAGAACAAAGGTAGTTTTAAAATTTCCTTTGTGCTCACAACCATAGTGGCAGTGAGAAGGCATTTTGACCCTCAGCACAGTAAATTATTTCCAGATCTGACAAGCTCCAGAGAACATTTCCCAGCCTGGGATCACTGCAGCACTGGCTGCAACAGCCTCTACAGGGGCCAGGACCCGTGCACAGCCAGTGATGAATGCACTGGGTACTGAGGGAGGCAAAAGGGACCTAAATAAGGGGCAGGGACTCATCTCTAGGTTTAGAAAAAAGGTTTTCAGTATTATATTCATAGTGAAAGCTAAATTCTTAACCACAGCAATGATCAAAGAGGGGCCCTTTGTTCATTTTGAGGGGTTAGTTGCACCCATGAATTTGAAAGAGGATGGTGGCTATTTAACCAGAGTCTTTTTAAAAGAAAATCCAGAAAAGACAGAAAAAAATGAAGACTAATGAGACAACTTCAGAAGACCACTTTTTTCTATAAATGATTTATTAGAAAAGAAATAACCTGGAAACCAGGATTCACAATCTCCCAACCAATCATCCATTTCATGTAAAGTTGCTGTCTTAACCTGCCAAAAGAAATCAAGTGTAAAAAAGTAATGAAAGAAATGGCACATTCCTCTTGGACTTAAAGATAGTGTTTAGCTTTGAAAGTATAATCTAAAAATAAACCCTGCTGCTCACTGGTCTCATTGTATACTCCGATTCATTCTTCTTCATTTAATAGGAAATCGATCTAATATCCATTTGGCATCCAGCAAATCTTTTAGTCAGTGGAAATACACAATTTTAATAATTGTTAGAGGTGGGTTTTTGCAATAAGGAACTAAAAAAACATCTGGCAATTAACTAACATGCACAATCCATCTCTTCTTTTATTTGCCTTATTTCCCCATCATCAGCATTGCATATGTTAAACTTCCTCAGTGTGAGGCAAAATGATTGTTCCAATGAAACTATGAAATAACATGTACTTACAGGAACAGGCAATGCCAACTGCTGTGCCAAAAAATGACACAATTAATTACAGCATATTTATAAACCTTGCACTAGATCTCATTTTCTTATGTAAGTGATACCTTTGAAGTTAATGTGACTCAGTTATCTGCTCTGTGAGAAGTGGTTGCATAAGGTTTCTAGCTGCAGCATACCTGGAAGGTGAAGGGTCACCATCTTCTCAAGGGGTAAATGTCAGACATTCATTGGTCTGAATATCAATAATTCTGAGAACTCGTCCTTGGACTGTATTCCTCAGCATCCGAGGGCTTCCCTGCAATGCACAACAGTGACTACACAGATTCAACACACCTCTAATATTCAAAAACCCTCCTTCCCTCTGTGAAAATGTTTTGATGCCCACACTTTTCCTTGTGTTTAAAGATGAACTGCCAAGCATTTAAGGACCTAATCCCAAGGAAGATTGAACAGTTGAGTTACATCATACCAAAATTTAAATAATAGAGAAGATATGCTATAAGAAATTTGTAGGTTGAAGGGGAAAAAAGCCTCCACTTTTTGACAGTGATATTATTACTGTGCCCAAGGTAGTAGCTCAGACCTGAGCACTGATCCTCAGAGAGCTAAATCTCCTGTTGGCATTCAGTTCATAAATAATCCTGCAGAACAACCAGGCACATCTTGTCTCATAATAACAAAGATGATCTTTCATTTAGATTTCTCCAGGCAGGAAAGAAAGGAGAGAGGAAACCTCATTCATATCAGGTAGCTTTTCTGCTACTCCTAAGTCAGGCATGCATTGCTCATTTAAACGTGTAGGAGTGCAAACAGGAGGAAGGGCTAAACACAAAGGGTGCACCTGGCTGCCCAGAAATCTCTCCACATAAACCTAAATCTGTACTGGGCTGTCTGCATCCTGTCATCCAGGTAAAAGGAATAGAAAAAAAAAAAAAAACACTTTCTGCTCTTCAGACTGTTCTGGAAATGGTTGTGGGTCATATGAAAGAGCCTGACTTCTCAGCTCCCTGACAAAGTGCAAATTCAGCTGCTGTCTTCTGCAGGGGAGATAATGCCACAGCAGGACATTCTTGAAAAACTTCTTCTTTTCGCTCCTATATATGTCATGATCACACAGATTCTTCTTCTGCAAAGCACCAGCTCACACAGACAGGCTACTCAGCCCAAAAAAACCAAAAAGGAACTCTTCCTCAAAATATAGTGATCAATAACAGCTAATCATTAATCAAGGGCTATCATCCCAAAAGTAGATTCACACTTAGTAAAAGGGTAACTGGAAAATATAGAGCTTACTGTGGCCCAAAAATTCCTTAATCAGTTTGTTACATTTCAGACTGTACCACGACTATCCACAAATCAAGTGAAGGCCAAGCAGACAGAAAATCCCTCTGACCTAATTGCAGGCTTCAGCAGTGGCAAAAGCTCGACAGTCACATCCCAATAAAACAAAAGCAAGACTGGCCAGAAATGGGCTTTCCCAGCTTGACACTCATCTCATGATCACATCCAAGAGAAAACACTACTTCTACTCATTTTCTTACAGTTTCTTGTTTGGCACTTTACTTGCAGGTAAAGTCACGTTGGGGGTGATAACATTTTTCTCTGAAGTATCTCTCTTGTAAAGTGAGTTTTACAAGTGAGTGCAGGTATTAAATATTTGTCTACAGGAAAGAAAGGCTTTCACAAGTAGACCTAACTTACAGTATAATCTTCATCCAATAAAGCTGTATTAGATCAAACAGTACTTGATGTGCTGGCAGCAAACTGATTTGGGTATCACAGCTAGCAATAAACTGAAGACATTTTTGCATAGGATTAAATAATGTACAAGTAATGTCTGTACCCACTTAAAAGATTGAGTTTAAATGCTGTTTAAACTAAAAACAAATTGCCGAGACATGTTTAAGTGCTCCAGCCAGATGAATCACAGTATGCCCAGAACTCCCACTAAATCTATTTTATCCAAAGAGCTGCATGGATAAAACTGACAGAAAAATATGCTGCTAAAACTGATCACATCAGTTGTTTCCCAACACTATCACTCCTCCTTGCTGCATTCTAAAGACATATCTTGGATCACTGAATTCCTTTTAAAAACTTGCCTTCAAGCACTTGTCCTACTTCAGAACTGACTGAATGTTAGTTTTAAATTAATTTAAAGGATAATTCAGGAGATAATTTTGTCTAATTCTGTGACAAAACCTGGAATGCTAAAGGCTGGAATCCCTGCACCCAAGGTGGGTTTTGGCATCAAAACTTCAGCCACCTGGCAGAGTGGGCAGGAGCTGGTAGACATCACTCCCACCTGGGCAGTCACCTGGGTGCCCAGGACCAAGGACTTCACCTGGCAAGTGCCCCAGCCACTGCCAGCAAACTGCACCTGGCAGGGGCTGCAATGCCATGCCAGGAAGGGAAAACACAAATCCCTTTTAAGCCACAACATTTATTTTGCAAAGCAGAATTATTTATGCTACCTTGCAGCTAAATTCAGGAAAGAGTGACTGGGACAAGAATCTATAATGATGAAAATAAGGGCGTTTGCTTATTGTCCAGATTCTGTTGTAATATTGGGTTAACGAAGAGAATCTGTGTGCCTGCACCAGGGTACACAGTAACCCCAACTGCAATTAATGGTATTGGGTTTTACACCTTCAAGGGTAGGCATAAAATAATAAAGAGTATGGGGCTTGCCCACCGATTGCAGCAGAAAACTTTCAAGGTGCAAGGGGGGATCATTTGTGCAGTGCACATGCACAAAGGAAGAGAATTAACCTTGCCCACACAGCCTTACCTTTGTCATCACTGGAACTTTGAACAGCTCATTTGTCATTCATCTAAGTGTTCTTTCATCACAATTTTCTAGCAGAGAATTTTCTAATTATTTCCAATTACTGTCTATAATATATGCAACTTTCTACTCTGCAGTTACATTTTACCACTGAACTTTAAAGCAAACATGTTAATTTAAAATCCACTCTGCCAACTGTATGACACAGCTGCTCCGAGATAGCTGTCGAAATAAAATCAAGCATAAATATTTACCTCATTATTAACAATAGAAAGATTGTAGTTAGGTAGGCATAATAAAAATTATCTTGAATCCCGTCAATGTCCATCTGCTTCAAAAGAACTCAGTCTTACAACAGTTTTAGAGCTACATGGAAAAGGGTATGGAGCTGAACTTCATACAGAATAGCTCCTCTTTTCTGCATAACACTGCAATCGCTCCTCAGGGTTTGTAACAACCAGTGAAAGTCACTAAAGAAGCACTTCTTGCCAAACGTGTTTATTTGCCATTGGACGGCAAAAAACGTTACGGCTGCAATGGACCTGTTTACTCAAGCTGTGCTGTGTGTTGTAATTATGATCATCAGCCCAAAGGACTGCTAAATTAGCAGAGCCAATACAATCGATAAGATCAGGGGTACAAAAGAGACTCAGGAAGGAAAGGATCTGCAAAGAAAACTATTTAGTATGACACAGCTGCCCTCTGCCTCCCTACTGTGTTGACTCAGCAGCTGCAATGGAAGTGTCTGATTGAGCGTCTGGGGCACACCTTCAACACAGCAATGGGCAGCAGGAAATGGCAAAGCTCTCCTCGTACAACAGCCACAGCACTTCTGGTGAAAGTATCTCCCACTCTGTTTTTCACGGCCTTGAATAGCCAAGGAATTCACAGAGGAGTTCAGAGAGGGTAGAGAGGGCATCCTTTGTACAGTAAAAGGGCAGAAAAGCATCTCAAGTCATGTTTAAACACAGTAACTAAAAGTAAGCAACTGCAGCCTGTGACCAGCTCCACGTCCTTAAACTTATGCAATCTTGTATATTTTGGTCTTAGGGAATGTGTTTGAATATACTCCTCTTTGTAATAAAAGGGGGGAAAAAGGGTAAAAAAACCCAAACTAGGATTAAACTGAAAATTTCTTGTCCAGAAGAAAGCAAGGGAGAGAGAAGCTGCTTTGCTCTTAATTTCTGTGATGCTGGTGAACTTCTCTAATAGCCACCCTGTAATGGTAAGTGGAGAGGGGAGCACGTTTCCAAGAAAAGGGCACCAGGGTTTCTCACCTCAATATACACTCATTAACTCTGATTCCAGCTCTCCAGGAAATAAAAGACCAGAAAAAAGAGATTTTTCTGCCAAAGGTCAATGAAAAGTTAGTTCAATGAAACAGAGCGAAACCCCTGTATCAGTGTCCAATTGTCTCAGCTTCGTAAGACAGACAGAAATGTCTGGGGTTGCAGGGACATGGTTTAGACACTTTTCACAGCACAGCCACTAAACTAAGTCAATATCTGCCGTTAAAAACACTAAAGATATAACACAGGATGGAACTATAAAGCTTTACCCATGTGGTAGAAATCAGTAGAAATATGATGCTCATTCTTACAGTGTCATTTTCAGTGTCTTCATGCTATTTTGCTTTTTATTCTATACTTGCTTAAAAAACACTATGTAAACACAGGATACAAGAAAAATGCCCTGGTGTAACACAGATTGAAATCAGTCTGAGGCTTTTAAATTTTTGCGATTCATTCATTTTTTATGAATTGTTGTATTTTTAAATTTATTGGGAAATCATGCACAATTAACTGCAGTGATTGAAATCACCATTTAGAGAATGATATCAATAAATTAGTCCCTCTTAAAAGTACACTAAAATCATAAAATCTTTCAGGTACCATTTCAGCTCCCATTAGGAAGGGGCTGGAGGCTGGCATCTAGATAATGCTGACCTTCAGTTGTGACTGGGTTTATCTGGATTAGCATCGTTATTTGCTGGAACTTTAAAAAAACAAAGGGCTAATCAATACAAGGTCAAAATAAACGTGTCACGGATGGGTCTGGACATTTCAAAAAGGTGACATCTGTCACCAAGAGTTACTGCAGGAGCTGGCACGATGCTGCACCTGCTGTTGCTGAGGCCATTTCTGTGGGGAGCTTCTGCAGGCAACATCCACAAGCCATTTCTCAGGCATATTTCATGCCCAGTAGTGGGTTGCCTGCACTGACAGGTCAGATGGATCAACAGAATGAAAAATATACCGAAAAAAACCCAAACCCACAGAGCTCAACCTTTTCAGCCCAGGCTGTGGACACCAAGAATCTTGCACACCACCTAGAAGCATGTTCCCAAAAAAAGCCTTGAGGTGCAACAGCATTCAGACTTGAAATCCAAACTCACCCTGAGACACTCTCAAGAGGACATCCAAGACATTCAGAAAATGTTACATTTCATATTACAAATACTGCAAAGCCACATCTGTTTATTGCAGAACCATTATGCAGATAAGGATTCAGGATGAACTTGACTGCCTTGGGGAAGGTCAGCCTCAGACTTCGTTCTTTGTATTCTGCAGGAGGGGTTGTAGGCCAAAAAAAATCCCATCAGGTATTTGTTTAAGGAACAAAGGAAAGTGGCACGTTAGTCTACACTCTGCTCCACCTTCTCACTCTGGGTATTTAGTAGCTAATGGAAGTTTTAGTAACCTACTTTGCACATTAAATTTATTTGGAGATAAGTTTCTATGAGTTTCTGCTCTCAGAAAACATTTCATAAAGCCTTTGCTATTCATTTTTGTCATGGGGCAAGTAGGGAAGAATATGCTAATCACAGACCCTGGAACTACAGCTTCTATAATTGGCAGCTCAGTATTCTCTCGTAGCCTTAATTTATGCATACTATTAAAAGGTTAAAGTTGGTCACAGGTCTCCTGTGACTGTCATCTGTGAAATAATGCTCTTGGAAATGCAGTTTGGGTTCTACCTCATTCCCGCCTGCAAATAAAACCACGCATATTCTGCACATCTTTCCCCTGAACACTGACACCTCCAGCGACATAAAATCCAGCAAGCGATGTGACAGCTGCCAAGGTCAATAAGAGTTATACTGAACTGCTGAGTAAGTGCTGGCCACACAAATCAAAGCTGTATAAGGGCAGCTGAACATACACAATCTGCAACTTATTCCAACTACTTTTTGGACTGAGACATTTTAATCATTTTTCTCTCCCACAAAATGTTATATAATGAAATGTGATAAAGTCAAGGGTATTTCGTGAAATCTTTGCTTTGTGTCCTTTGTGTCAAATTACTGATAGCAAAGGGTGTTGAAAAATACATTTCACATTTTTGAGAAGCGTAACACTTAAGGCCAATTGTAGGAGGGCAGTAATATGAATTGTAAAGTACAAATAAAGTAGCAGGAAATTTTAAAGACACATCGGGCAATGCTATCTAGTTGTGACCTAGATTCGACTATTTAGATGAATTCCTAAACAAGGAAGTCTGCATTGGACATTTTCAGAGATACTTTAAGCCTTCTGCCTTTGCTATACATATCAAAAAGGTTTCAGTATTCTTTTGCAGCTGCTTGTTGATGTTTAATTATCAAAACACTATCATTTCCCAAGATCTTGCCAATTGATCGGTAGAGATAATAAGGTATTTCTGGCAGATCCAAGGGCTGGATTGGATTTTATATCTGAATTTTTCACTCAAAGTCATACACATAGAAACTGTTGCAGCCCTTGTATTTTTGTCACAGTAATGAAATATTGAGATTTAGAACAATTGCATGGAAAAATCATTCTGAACTTTGTGCCTTTAGTAAGGCCTTGTGTGCCAAACTGTCCCCGTTAGCAAGTATTTACAGCTGAGTTGAAAAGCCCTGGAAATGGAAACTGTTAATAGAAGAGCTGCTGCAGCTCTAACTGGATTGCTGCGACCAGTAACACTCCAGTAATTACAGTGAAGGAAGTGTTAAAAGGGAATGAGGACAGAAACCTCTCCATCATCTGTCAGACTCTTGCTTAGTCCTGGATTTTTCACTGAGAAGGAGAGCTACCGGCAGAAAGGCTCTGCAAGGGCTTCTGTCTTCCTTTATTCTATTTTTAAGGTTGCTAATTGATCCTCTGAGGGAAGGTTTAGTCCTTTTAACACAATCCCTCCATTAATGAGGAGCCTGTACAAGAGAGGCTGGGGGGGGTGTGGGTGTGGGAGCCATGCAACCTTTCATGCTGGTCTTCTCCGGGATGACTCACTAGGAAGGGAAGTTTGAGAACCTTCCTCACACGTCAAGAAATTGTCCCCATCCCCTGCTAATAGTGTGGGGGTTGTTACTGGATTTGTTTTGCCTGAAAGGAGCCTGGCTGACCTGGATTTTCCAGGTGTGGGTATGATAACAAGTCAAGGAATAAAGGGATGGAGAAATAAAGAGTCCAGATTGTGTTGGAATAGTCATTATCTTGACTGACAAATTCACCCATGTTACAGAAACACAAGTAGTGGCCACTCTGCTCTGCAGTGGGACATGTCTCTTCAGATAAGCAGAATAAATTCCAGGAGAAGCTTCCCATTTGAGATATTGCCTCTGCACTAGCATAAAAATAACTTTTCAACTGCTAACTTTCTCTTGTAATAGAGAATAGCGCAAGAAAAAGAAGTGATGAGGCTGCTGGCACTCAACACCAGTCCCATCACTGCAGAGGGACTGACAGCCTGTCCTGGGCTGACTAATGGGTTAATTTTATTGAAGCACTACCAGACTAAAGAATGGTTTTATCAAGTATTTCACCATTTAAATATCAAGGCAATTTGCTGAGCAAAATGGCCCATGGTTAAGAGAGAAATGTTCCAGTTTACTCATTCCCTGAGCAAAGCATAGTTTAATTTAGGTCTTAGGCACTGTCAAGCAACATTGCCATTCTTCTTACTCAAGAGTGCTGTAGTTACACCTACAAATGCCACTGTCTTGTGAAATGGAAAGAAGCTTTTTCCCCCTTTCACCCATGACTCTTTCTTACTTACCTGTTCTTTCTGCTATCAGCCAGAAAGCAACACCTGCTAACCTTTAGGTACATCCAGAGCCCCTATGGCCAAGTGCCAGTTCTAACAGAGCCCATGGAAAGATTCTACTCCATTTCCATTTGATGTCAGAGCTTCCATCTGAGCTGAGTAAGGGCTTCAGTATTTAAGCTGTGTTCTGATAAGAATTTTGTGTAGGATTTTCCCTCATGACTTATAATGATACCTGAATAGCTTGCTATGACTCAACGCACACACAGTTTCAGGAAGAAGACTCAATACAGCAAGCTGTCACTGGGATCCTAGGAACTTCCCTCAGTATTTAACAGGGAAAAAAGCTGGTTTCAAGTACTAATCTTAGTCATGTCTTAAGTCCGCTCAAGGGACTTCGGTTTTATTTTGATCATTTTGATATATTTGAGGAAAGCCCTAATAAGTTCTTATTTAAAGGATCACTCAAAATTAAGAAAAATTCTCAAATCTTTATAAATCCTATTAATTCCCTTTTTTAAACATAAGCTAAAGCATTAATAAATATCTATTATTGCACTAATTATACGTAAATTTCTGGTAAGTCCAATCATTAGATAATTCTTTCCATTTAAAATACATTCACTTTTTGTTAAACATAAGGCTCACTTTCAAATGGTGTTTTTATGAAACACATGAAGCTAATTTTAGAGTCTGAAGTGAAATATTCAGGGTTTTGGATTTTCTGCCGTTCTCTTCAAATATTGTGCAAAGTCCAAAATCAAAATCAAAATAAGACTCGTGTATAAGCAATCCCAGAAAGAAATTGAAAAGACTACTAAAATACTGCAGTGTGTGACCAAATGCAGAAATTTTCAATCCAGAGTCCCAGGAATAGACACGGCAACCACAGAGGGCTGGATTGTATGGGAATTGTATATATGTATTGTTCTTCTTCCTCCTCCAAATGCAGAAAAGGGGTTGTGCCACTCTGTCTCCAGCTATTTTGTAGGTATTCGCACAGCTCCCACAGAGGACTCCTGCTATCAAAATGCGGCCCAGGAAAGAAAAAGTCACAGGGCACTAGAACAATTAGCAGGATTAAATCCACATCTCTCAATCAACAAGTGGCTACACTCCAAATTCTTTCTGAACCACAATCCACCCTGTCAGCGGTCAGAAGTTGCTCCAAATGAGCACAGATATCCCATGGCTCCACCTTTCCCAATCAATACCTGGTTACAAATCAGGATCACGTTCACATCAGTTAACGTGCCACAGCCACACTGGGCTCCTGAATCACCTCTCCGGGGTGGAGTGCAGGCAGTTCAGCAGTGCCACTAGACTCGGTGCCTTCTCACCTCCCCAAGAGGGCTCAAGTGATCAGCTGTCACAGACTTAACCCCTCTCACCTTCTGCAATTATGCTGGCAACTTCCTCAACAGAAGAAGGGCTCTTTGGCAGGATCAAGTGCTCTGCATTTCCAGATGTGCTACAAGCATTTTGGCGCCTAAGAGAACAGGAGTTATTGAATCACACCTCTCGAATCTGTTATCAGGAGATTCATTCAGTGCAGAGCTGGGTGTGCTGGTTGAAACGCTCAGCAGGCTAAGCTGGTGCAATTCCACTGAAGGCAATGGAATTGCATGATCCATAGATATAATGACATTACCATATTAATATTTTCCTAGACACCCCCAATGAGCATCATCCATCTTTATTTTTCTTTCATGGGCTTCAGTATGGGTTTGTTTGAAAAGAGATTTTATCCCTGGCTTTCCTCTGTCAGACAAAGCTGAGCTCCAGGGGTACCTCAGTGTTTAAGTGCTGCAGAACTACATTTAAGAAGCAGCTTCTAGACACACGCTGTAGTAATCGTGTATCTTTGCACTGGATCTTTTTTAACTTTCTCCCTGATTTTTTACAATTGTTTTAACAAAAATTCAGTGATTTGCTTAATGCAGAGTCAAAAGAGATTGTTCTTGACCCTTTTCATGCAGTTCCCTGGGATTTTGTGGATAAACGACCTTGCAAACACAGTACACACACTGTTGCACTTGCATCACAAGCCAGACAAGAGTTATTGGCCAGGGGACTGGGGGCTGCCCGAGGCTATGAGAGCATTTCTGGGTTTAGGTTTTGCCTGGTATATTCAGGCACACATAATAAAATAGAGCTTTTATTTTAAAAATCAATAAAATGACTGCTCTTAAGTCAGAAAACAGTTTTGTTTTGCTTTTGCCATCATTGGTTTTTTATTGCATCTCACATTTGGTTTTTTCCTTGTCTTTTTGCTGCCAGAAAATCAGTCTCGACTTGTGTTTAGACTCAGCTTCCGACAGTACCTCATTTCTCTGAGGTAGTTCCTCCCCTCCTGTTGCTCTTGCTGGTTTTGAATCTTTCTCACCCAGGGTTTCCTTCCACTTTCTCCACCAGGCTGTTGCAGTTAACTCTAATACATAAGGAATGGTACAGTGAACAATTACACCATTTAGAGACAAACTGCCTTTTTTTTTCACTCAGAGCTACATGGACCAATAAAATAGGAAACCAGATGAAGCAATGAAAGACAAGTTACACAGCTAGTTCATGTGCTTCTAATCAATTATGCCAGGCCTGGACATGGCAAGACTGTACCAAAATTAATCAGTTTCTACTCTTCCACTCTGCTCTCAACTGTTCATTCGCATTTCTATTTCAATCTGCCACCAAACTGTGATGCCTCCCCTCTGTGGTGCTACGCTGCAGATCAGTAAAATTATCCAGGCTAAAACCTGTCCCACCCAGATCATTATATTGCTCTAATTTGTGCTGCTGCCTTGAACAATTGCAGGAACAACCACAGCACAGGTGGGAATTCACCAGCCGAGACGAGGGCAGGCAGCTGGGTGCTCCTTAAGCTGGTGTAGCTGTTACACAGCTCGTGTTGCAAATCTACTGTAAATAATTGCATTCTTGCTCATCTGGCTTCTTTCACTGTGACTCATTAGTAAATCTTTCTAAATAGCTTACTAGGACAGGCAGCAGCTTTTCTAACTTTCTTCATATTCCTCCCAAATATTATTTCATAAACGACCTTGTGACTTCCAAGAAGAAAGAAAAAAAGAAACAAAAATGATTCCTGACCTTTTTGATATCTTGCAAAAATGGTAAGTCTGACTATTTGTTACACTCCTGTGTTGTTAATACCAATAAATGTTAAAGATACAAAGATCAGTTCCTGTATAAATCTTGGTTCAAGGATGACGGCCAGGCAGCTGGAAAACATTTCTTCATGTCTTTTTCCCCTAATGTAAAACTCTCACTAGAAAAATGATAAGGATAAATGGCACCTATCCAAGTGATTCCATTAGAGGAGCTGGTTTGTCTGCGACAGATGATTCACTATTTATAGTGTCTTTAGTGCTGCCTCACAGTGTACTCTCACAGTCAATCTCAAAGACGTTGTTTAGGCAGGGTAATGTACCTGCCTTCTCCGAAAGACAGAAACTCCTGCAGACAAAGAAAAGAACATCTTTGGGGATGAATTTCTCTACCTACAGCCATCCAAAACCTACACAGAGCTCCAGTACAACAGAGGACGAAGATCAGTTTATAAAGCCAGAACAACCCTTCTGACTTTGAGGAGCTCCATGATGCTCTAAGGTGTAAGAGCAACCCCGAGCAAGGCTGTCATTTCCTTCTGGAAACATTTAGACACTCCCAGCTGGAGCCAAAAACCCAACAAACCCAGCTCTGATTTCTCCCAGTGAGAAGGGCTCCAGCTGAACCGGCATCTCTGACAGACATCAAACAGCAAGGTGAGAAAATGCAACTCGTGTTTCCTGACAGGCACTTACACCACAGACACTTCCAGGCTGCAGCATTTAGGAGCCGCATTCAAGCTGCTGGCCTAAGGGAAAGCTGCACAAATCTCCACAAAGCTGAAAAATACATGTATTTAAGACACTAGTTAGCACAGAGGATGTACCCACAGTGATTTTAAGCCCAGCAGCATCAGGAAGCAGGTGTGTAATTGCAGCTCAGGTGAGTTTACAGCATTGCAGGGTAAGCGCTGGAAACTCATGGCATTATCATAGCCTGGGTATGCACCAACAGCTGAAAAGCAGCTGTGGAGTCTGTTTCACTGATACATGGGTGTACAACCAGTATTTTAGTTGCCCAATGCAAAATTGGCCTTTTCACAGTAAAACCCAAGAATGACTGTTTCTTCTTCCCCATTTCAAAGAAAAATACCTGCTTAATATTGCAAATATTCACTCTCAGAAAATGTCTCTGGTCCCTACGAGAAGTGTTCAGTGCCTTTTATTCCCTAAACATTGGTATTAGACTACATAAACTGTAAACATGGAAACAATGACATACTTTAAAAGCAGTTTGGATAATAAAAAAATGAAGTGTTCCTTTCTGAAAAATATCACAATGGGAGTTCTCAACATCAAAGCATTTGTCAAGAATATACACAGAACTATCACAGAACACTGCAGCCATTTTATTTTTCTTGTTTAACATTTCCAATTCACTGTCATCAACCACTGCAAATAGAGGTTGCAATGTTTTGCTTTCCTTTGTTGTTTTGGTTTTTTTCAAAGCCTTCACACAATGACACACCTCTTTAAAATACTAGAGATAAACCATCATAAAGAAACATCTAAATTTACTTTGTGGCCTCATTCTCCAGAAAATACAAAAGCATTTAAAAAATTTATCATTCAGAACATTTCAGACTGTGAGTAAACCCATTTTATGCTTAATACTCTGTGCGAATGATACATTTAAAATCTACATAACTGATGTCTGCTGGTTAAAAGGGTTCAGTTTTTGGATTGGGGTTTTTTTTGCAGCACATTTACAGAAACTTTAAGAAAAAGCATAAACTGAAATCTACATCACAGGTGAGAAGAAACATGAGTTAGACTGACACCTGCAAATCCTGAAAACACTGGGTTTTAGCAGTTATTATCAAAGGGCAGTCAGAATTCCCCAGGGGATGCTGACATTTTTTCCAGCAATAAGGGCAAAATCTTCTCTTGTTGATTCTTTCCCTGGACAACCTCAGTTAATAGATCTGGTGGGCTCATAGGTGTGCTCCTCATCCTGGCTTCACTTTCATAGATATCTCTGCAATAAACCATTTTCTGGGAGGGATTCATTGCAAATACAGCTTCTCACCTCATTTCTTTCTACTCCTTCCTCAAAATAAAGAGAAGTCTTGGCAGTCTTTTCACTTGAGCTCCTTTCGAATAACACCAGAGTCCCAAGGATGGGGCTGTGCATGTGAAAGCTGATGTAATGATGGGCCAGCACCCGACTGAGCTAGTTGGGCAGTGCCAGACACCAGGACAGCACTGCCACTCTGCAGGGCTCATTAAACCTTCCTGTCCTATTGAGGGGCCCCAAACAGCAGCTTTCCTTCAACTCCACATCTACTATTTATTTTTGTCCTTTTAATCTTACCATGACAGCTGCCTCCAAGTCCATGAAACATGCCAGCAAACTTTTACCAAAGAACAGAGCAGAAGGCTTCCACATTTTCCTCTCATTCTAGATGAAGGAGGGGATTTGACTTGTGCTTTTCCATGATGACCCCCTCAGCCTGCTTCCTCCCAGAAAATCAGTACCAGCCCATTGCTATAGAAGTCCCCTTAAGGAACAGGTGTTAGCTTGCCCCTAACAAAACCAAAGGTTTCCCACCAAGCAGCAGCATTTAGCCCTGGTGAGCAGACTTGGTGAAAAATCAACTCAAATCTGCTTGTAGCAAGGCAAGACTCCAAGGATTTTTAACTAAGCCCAGTTGCTCTGAGCTTTATGACATTGTATCCTTCACAGATTTCCCTAAGTGCCATCTCTTCCTCTGTGCTCTGGGCTGCATTTTGGTCAATGATGTGTGAAAATGCAGATCAGTGCCATTCACTGCAACAATTAGTCAGGGTTTCCACTGGTGTCATTGACAGAAGAATTTGGATAATATCTGCCTCGTCCACAAAGTAATAAAATGCAAAACTGAATGAACCAGATGTATTGGCAATTGATCATTCATCCATCGTTTGTTTGATGTTAAGATATTTCACTAAAACGTTCTAATGTAAAGAAAAAAATTCACATTTCAGAACAAGAGTTTTATAATTGGCAATGAATTCTCAAGTGAATTTTATAGATCAGTTAATGTCTAGATGAGTTAAGGATGAAAGGTAAACTTGACATTAAATGCTTGGTTAGGAGTGCCAGAGGATTCATTATTGTTGCTAAAGGTATACTGGGAAACTACACTACGTTTTTTTCTTGTTGGATAAACAAAAGATTTGTAAGAATATTCATCATCACTGGAGTCTGAGGAAAATAGTGCAAACTTCATGCAGCTGACACTCAGACCATTAAAATAGGCTATTCATAGAGAAAACTTAGAGATTTAGCTCCATATTTCAGCCAATTTACAATTTTAAACCTTGTTGACCATGTTCCACACCAGTTCCCTATGCAAGATTTGGTTTTCTTATATCCTTGAGAAAAAGCTACTATTATAGTAAGAATATATTAGTCTGAGAATGTTTCAGTTTTCCAAAACACACAATTGATATTTTGGCTCTAGCTACTTGGCACCTTCCCTTAATCTCAGCAGAAGATGCCAAGCAAGGCAAACTACACAAAGCAGGAAATCACAAGTCTCATGAACCTCATCTTGTACCAAGCAAATTCCCCTGACCTCTGTGCACACCAGCAGCTAACAGGAGCTGTATCCATTTGCACTCAGACATCTTTCTGCTTTCAATTCCAGAGGAAAGTCACTCACGGCATTATTTCCCACAGTAATATTGCAATAACAGGAGGCAACATACAACATGTCAGGCTGTCCTTCACATCAGAACTGAAATTTCAGGGGGTTTTATTTGCTTCCCAGACTTTGAGACTTTGCATTTCGCTGTTTCAAGTCTCCCATGTGACTTCCACTGCTAGAATCCTTCTGCTAAGCATTGCTTTCATAGTAGCAGTGTCACATCAGAAAAGCTGATCCAGAAGACTACAATTAGTATGTAAGTCCTACCAATGCAACTAAAACTAATTAGGTAATAAAGGATGAGTGATGGAACCAATATAGTCATAGACTGGGGAGAAATTCTGAGGCAAACCAAAAAGGACATGTTGAGTGAAAGGAAAAACAATTTTAAGACTGATAGGAAATACAGAATACACATAAATGCTTTACAACAACTGAAGAACCTCACTATCAGAGCATTAAGTGGAATATGACACACCTGTCTATGAAACATAGGATATGTAACAGTTACAAAGATTATAAGTCATTTTCAGTATCAAGATGCAAACCACACCTTTCCAGTGCATATTTAATTATACCTTCGACCTAAGACATTGTGCTCATATGAATAACATACTTAGTATGGTACCAATATCAGAAATTAATAAAAATGTGACATTAAGAAAATGAAATTTAACCCCATTATAATATAGAGCAACATCAATACCGGATTCAAAAGCATATGAGAGATGATCTATAGCCTACAGAACTGAATAGTCAGTGCTAGAACTTCATATTGAGAAACTTATTACAACGTTTCCATATGCTCATGGAAATTTTAATAAGGCAATTACAGCACAATAGGAGGATTTGGGAAACAGAAAGAAGCTGGTCAGCTTATAGAGTATAGTGGGAAGGAAAAAAGTCATTTATGGATTAATTGTTAAAAGAACAGACAGTGGAATACACGGAGGTGCACACTTGCCATCAAGCTCCCTGCTGATGGCACTCATTTTCTTCCTCCCTTAAAAGAACACCTCCTTATTTGGCTCAAAGATGGATCAAATGAACAAAATCTGGAACTGAGCTCCAGAGGGAGGAGCACTGCATAGGTCTGGGATAAATATTAAATAAGTCAGGGCAGCTGGGGCTGTAATTTGCCTTGCTGTTCTGTACTGATGAGTTCTCTGGGCATCAATCCTTCCTGAGCTGTGAAGAGTGACAAGTGGTTTGTGGGTGCTTGACTCGATATAGCAGTGCCACTGTTTTCTGTAACCACAAGTCCAGCTCTCCTGTGACACCAATGAGGATCTGGGAAGAGAGGGAAGTGCTGGACAGAGAGAAGCTCAGTTCCTGCTTTCTGAAAATGGGAAGAGGCAGCGCTGTTTTGTTTTCAACAAGTAGCCAGCAAAGATGCTTCTCAATAACCATGGATCAGCTCCCTCAGCAGTGCCATCAGTAGATCCTCCTGCCTCCTTGTCCTGTTCTCAAACCCAAGAGCGCCCTTTATAAGCGTTCGATTGTGCCTTTGCAGCTCCTACTATTTGCCAGTTCTTGCTTTTTCTGCTCATCACCACCTCTTCACCATTCTTTGCACAGCACTTTCCTTCCCCTTCTGCAGGCTGAAGCTCCTTCAGAAGAGATATTTCTAATTAGGCACTTACAGAAGGTAAAAGCCATCCTTAGCTAACCCCTCTGAGGCCAGTGCCTCAGGGTGATTCCAGCCTGCTCACAGGCCCAGCCAGCCCACAGACTCCAGGGGAATGAGTCCAACCCCGAACTGTGCTTGCTCCACTGCTCTCTTTGCTGCCAGACTGCTTCCACCCAAGAACAGAGATGTGTAAGGTATTTTCTTCCTGCTCTGGTTGCTGTTAATAGGCTGTGCAGCAATCCCTGCTTCACTGATCAACATAAACCATCATTTATGAAGCAGCTTCAGAACCCTCTAAAAGGGATGAAACAAGTGTGCCTGACCTTTCCCCACAGACACCACCAGCAGCATGACCAGTGTTGCGTTGGCTGTTCCCTTATCAGCATAATAAACCTAAACTTCATTGTAACTTATGTCCAAAATACCTCCCCCTCTGCAGCATTTCCTTGTACTTCCCCTGAGTGAAAGCCAGAACACTGCATGCCATCTTTATTCAGTTACATGAAGTTATGGCAAAATTAAATACGCCTATTACAAAAAAAAAAAGGTTAAGAATTAGAATTAATACATTCAATTATTGTTCCCTTAATTTAAAGCGAGAGGCTTCATGACTTCCAAGACCTGGCAGGTTTTCAAAGCAGACCTGTGAGCCTTGATATGCAAACAGCTTCTGATCTGAGACTTTTTGCCAAAAGGCAAACTCAGAAGAGCAATAAATGGAACAAATCTAGACTGTCTTTGGAGATTAGCCAAGTATTCATAAATGGCACATCTTGCAAAGACAGGCAAGTGAAGCATCAATAAACCAGTAAACCAATAAACACTGAAATCTTTCTGTTGTATTCATTATATATTCACAGCTCTTTCTAAACTTAGATAAGAACCAATAATAATCCATTTGATACCCTGAATCTGAGGCCTGGCAAAAAAACCCCACCAAACATACAAACAATTTTATTTCTATTCTTGTTGAATAAACTTTTCCCTCTAACATGATTTGAAAATCAAATCATTCCTGCTGTTTCTTTCTTCTTGAAGGGTTTGAATTTTTCTTGAACGATACGGCTCCCAGTTTCAAATCTTATCTTTATCCCTGAGGTGTGCTTGGAGAGTCTCACTCCACAAAGAAAAACACTGTTAAAACAACTGGAGAAACAGCCAGTTAGCACTAGCTAAGAATCTAAATGTGAGCCCAAATGGAAAAGCTCTATGGAAATAAACACCACAAGTTTATGGCACATATGCACTGTAGTCAAACGTGTGACTGAGACAGGGCAGGTATCCTTGTCAGGACACTGAGTCTGCAGCAGCACCTTGCAGAGACAAGGAGAGTGCCCAGGCAGCTCTGAGCACGGCTAAAATGCAATGTGAGCACAAGGATCTAGATCAAACATGTCAGGTCAATTTAGTCACACAGTCTGTGGCATAAAATAAGCCTTCAATGTGTGTGATTACGTCTGTCCTTAGTGACTAGATTAGAGACTGATGTCTTGCCCAGAAGCATGAGATTCTGGGTCCATTTCCCACCACAGTATCAGGCACATCCCATTTACAACTCCAGATGCTCTCAAGAGACCCTGAAACTCCACTCGTAACTCTGCTTGCAGTCACAGAGTAAAGCTTGGCTTGCAGTCACCCTCCTTGAAGAACAAGGCTTTGTCACAACATGAGCCATGGGCTTGGCAGCCTAAAACAGTGAATTCAGTCCTGTTCACACAAAGCACACACTCCAAGGGAGATTCAGCTCAGGAAGAAGCTGTGACGAGTTGGCAAGTGCCACCAAGAGCTGCAGCTGTGCCACCTCGCTGGTGGCTGGTGTCCCATCACTGGTGTCGAGAACGGGACATATTCCCCCGGCCACCCTGCTCCTTTCCTGCAGCGGGTTCCCCCCTCCTGCTGCAGCAGTGCAAACACTCAGCAGAGCTCTGGCTGAGGTCCTTTCACTCCCTGCCCTGGAGCACAGTGACCCCGGTCCTGGGAAACTCTGGCACGTGCCAGAGGCTGGGCAGCGTGCGGGGCCAGGGGCGAAGGGCACACCAGGACCACTCTGACCCCCAGACGGGGGAGGAAGACCCCAAATCCAGACAGGCTATTGCAGACTTGCAGGAACACAACGCAGTGTGTCTGCGTCTGGGAGCAGCTGGAAGAGTTTGGAGAGCTGGGATATGATGTGTGGCACCACCAGACAGACAGTGCCCTGTCTGCAGTGTGCTGTGCGCGTTCCTTGTTACCATCAGAGAAGGAGTAGAAAGTTTGGAGTTTCTCTTTTTTTTTTAAATTAATATCCAATTTCAGTTTGAGCAGACAAATATATAGACGTCCATTAATATTTGAGATTAAAACCTTTATCCAGGTTATTTTCATTACTTTTAAATATTTCACAGCCAGTACATGATGAAAAAGCTGACTTTTCTTTACTATTCACACACCAAAAGCCGTGCCCAGTTTAAGCTCCATCGTTACACATTTTAAAATTGTAGAATTGAGAACATACATTGAGATTTTTCATTTTCCCTTGCACAACACCCAATAAAGTCTTAAGCCCTGCAACAAAAAATTACTACTATTGCTCCCACCACAGCAACCTCACAAATCACCCTTTAATTCTAGTGAAATGGGGCAAGATCAGCTCAGAGCTGAAGTCTCCCAACAGTATTTCATCTAATAATGGCTATCAGAAACCTGATGCATTTCAACTCTGGAAAAACCTCACTTCAGCTATCAAAACTCTTACCAAGAAATATATTTTTGTTTCCTTTTAGCAGCAGTTTCAGATGGATTGATCAGCTATACTCCAAAAATTTTCACCTTAGTAGCTCTAACGACTCCTTTGGATAAGTTATCAGAACTTTTTCCACTTCTTACCCAGAGCTCTTCCGTGCAGACACTGCTGTGGTGCGAGGCTGGTGCTCAATAACAGTTTGCAGAATATTTCATTCGTGTTAGTGGCTGGATTGCACTTTATATGCTTGAGCAGCACTTTGCAATGCATGTTCTGTCATTTTGGTTTACTCAGAATATTACTTTTTATTTCTACAGTGGTGTCTCTCTGAGCCTTGCAAGTGACAGAAGTTAACATATTTTACATCTTGCCTCTGCTTTGATTTCCAGGATTTTATAACCCATTTGAAAGCTGTGCTGGCTACTGTCACTGGCAGAAGTCCCATGGGCGACTTGGTGCCAGGCAACTCTGCCCATTTGAACCCCGTGATCTGCTCTTACCTCTGAATTCTCCTGGAAAGTGCATGGACAGACTTGACTTCTGCATGAACTTTCTCTTTATTTAAACCTGACAGCTGCATTATTTTTTTCTTTTAAAAACCAATACTCTCGTGAACACTGTTCACGTTAATACAAAATACTTTAAAGCATTAGCAAAATGTAATGTTTTAAATGGCATTTAATGCAGCCATTATTGTCCCCAACCCTGTGAACACCTGAGGTCACTCCAATCCATTTCACAAGAGCTCCAATTCTGTTGGGTGGAAATGTGTTGAAAATATAAATGCATAGATTTCATATGAAGAATGAAGTTAAAGGTAGTACAACCATGCAAAAAAAAATAATGCTGGGGGCATAATATCATGCTCAAAGAATTGAATTCAACATTACTTACAGCTTCTAGATCTACACTGCTGCTGCATGTTTTAGATTTTAATTCAGAAAACATGGGGAAAGATTCAATTTTCTTTCCTAGTATAGTCATACTGATATAAAAGCTTTGCTTCTGCATTATGATCACTATTACGAGTCTACAAATTGTATTGCAGATTTACACCACCACAGACTCTTTGAGAAACCCTCCAGGTTTAAGGTGACAACTGAAAGTTATTTTTCAGTACAAGTTCTCCTGAAACATACAGGGAAAAAAATCCCAGCCTATTAATCCAGCAGCTCCACTGATTCAGTCTCTAGCACTTGGCAATCCGAATTCAACACGAAGCACCTATTCAAGCAGGCTCCACTGTGTTCCCATCCACTGCCCAAAAATGCCTAAACACAATTATGTGACAAATCAGAGGGTGCCAGAACGAATAGGAAGGCTTAGAAGTTTCCTTTTTTAGAAACAACCTTCCTTCAATTTCAATGTATTTTGAGGAAGACAGAGACAACTGCTCAGGCAGTAAGGAAAAACAGATAGACAAGTATCTTAAGGTAAGACTGTTCATTTCATGCTTTATTAGCACAATCCTATTATATACATTTTCCCCCTTCATTCTAATTAACAGAACTGCAATATAATGGAGCCATCCTGAAGGCCTCATAGTTAAAAGCTGTAACTGCTATTATAAACTCTATTTTCAGCGGTACACAATCTTGGCTAGGGAATTAAAAAACAGCTTAGACTGAAAACTGTCAGGTTTATCTTGAACACAAACAGAAAATAGGTTGAGGTCTATGATTTGAAGACAATCTGGCAGTGTTGAGTCACTGACATTGCCTTAATTGGAAATGTTCTAAACCCCTCCCACAAAACTTGCATCTGAACACTGCAATATTTCATTTTTTTCCTATCAAGGAATGCACAGCTTGTACACAGACTGAAAGATTCTCATTTTGCATCTCGGTGTATTGGTAGCTCTTATTTGTGTACACGTCCCCCTCGACAGAGACTTCTGCAAGGGGCAGTCATGGGAGAGAGCTCAGTGTAACTCCCTGTCTGCCAGCCCAAGGAGAGGGTTCCCCAAAGCCAAAGGAAGGAGGTCATTCAGCCCAGAATATGAGAAACTGCTGTCCTTTGGGCATTAGCAGTCCTGGGCTTGGGTCTAGAGCACCCAGCTGAACCCAAGAGACCCCTCCAAGCAGCCCTGGTGCATCTCAGCTGTGTCTTCTCTCACTCCCTTCAGTTGGTCATCCTGCCCTGCGGATAATCCTTTTCCTCTCCACATCCTTAGGGACTCGAATATATAAACTACGCTTCCCAGTTAATGAAGCCCTCATTTGAGATAAATCATAGAAAGAGTGTTTTTTGGGGGAAACCAGGGCTCTTGCACCAACCTAACAAGAAGGTGCTGCTTAAAACACACATATGACGCTGCTGGCCCCATGACTGAGCTAGAAGGTGACCAGTGTGTCACAACAGCACTGCAGGGTGAACAGCCCCTGCATCTGGGCAGAAGGCAGCTGGTGTTTCCAGCTCTGACCCTGGAAGCAGAGCTCTCAGGATCACCACCTTGTCTGATGTTCAAGACAAGATTGTATTCCACTCTCCCCAGATACCCACACACCATTTAAGAAGTCCATAACATCCCTTCTTCACTGCAGCAGTCTACCTCAGAGCTCCATCTGTATTAAAGCACTATGATTTCCATCCCAACCCTTTGGGAGTGATGAGAAATTAAAACAAGAAACAGTTATTTAACAGCAAATGCCTTAACTCCAGTCATATTCCTCTTCAGAAAAAAACAACCATATGGATGGTACAAATGTTCCCAAAAAGTTATGAGCCTCATCCACTGACTTTCTCTGAATAAAAATAAGGGTCTGCATCAGAAGGGCAGACTTTAATGCTCAGCAAAGCAAAACTTATTTTGCATGAGCCCGATATTTACTTTTTATGAAGTCCACATTGAGCTAAGAGAGGCAATTAGCATGGATTGGATCAGTGTTGCCTCAGGAAAGTGTGGCAAGATTCTGAATTGGAAACAAGGAGGTTATTAGATGAGCAGCTCCTGCTCTCTGCCTCATCACAGACCATTATATAGATGAAGTTGCATTTTCTGGAGTGTATAATGCAGAACAAAATTAAATAGATTTTCCCCTTTTCTGTAGGGATATGCTTCATAAAGGCAAAGACAACCCTGTACTCCCTAGACAGCAGAGGAGAAGTGAGATTGTATCTCTAGCCCATAATCTGTTTTGCTGATTCTGGAGCCATAAGAGATGGGAAGAGAGATCTAAAGGAGCTTGTTTCATTTTCCAAAACAACTGATGGGCAAGGTGATATTAACAGCTCTTTTAAGCCTTCAACCTTCACTTATCAAAGAAGTATGGGATTATTTTTTTTTGTCATTGACTTCAACAGTGGAGGACCATGCCTTAAGAAATGCAGTTTTTGTGGGAGTGAGATGAGCTGATGGGCAATTTGCCCTCCCTTTGCCACTAATTTCAAAATATTAAACACTTTCTTTTAACTGTAACATTCCCCTTTAATGTTTATATCTACATCCCACATTTATTCAACACTCATGTTTAACTTTACATTAAAAGGTTGCCTCCCTTATGACACCCTGTGTGTATGACCAGAAAATGTCAACCCCTCAAAAATTCTTGTTGCGAGCATAGAGAAAAAAGGAGAAAACTACTCTGAGAACCATGTTACAAAACCAGCAGCATAGCAACTGATGTGGTTCCTGTGTGATAACCAGTCCAGGGATCACTTTATTCAGCTGTGCGTGCTCACAATCACTGAATAGTGTAGAGGATGTGAGGGCTGCCAAGTGCAGGCAAAGCAGTGCTCGAACTGGTGGAATCATCTGCAAAGCCCCACTGGTTTGCTTTCCAGCTTGCTGAGGGCACTGAGCAAGGCAGGGCAGCTCCAGGCAATGGGCAGGACAGTGACACAGTGAGACTGCAGAAAGGTTGCGGCGCTGGAGCAGGTCCATCAATATCGCATTGCTCACACACAATCCATTTGCCATTTGCAGGGGTTTGTTATCTCTCCATCAATGGATCAATGGAATTACAAGCTTATTATGCACAGTCAGGCTTGGATTATAGCACATATTAAGACAACATATGAGGTTTTTTAATACTGAAACAATGTTTTGCTTGTTTAATTTTTAAACACCTACTACTACCAGAGCATAAATCCTATTATCTGCTTTTGAAGTTATTGCCTGAAGGTCATCTTCAACAGTATTTACCATTATGCTACCAATTTCAAGGAACTGTCTTTAGAAGGGTTTTCCATATTTACCAATTGCGAGTTTGGACTTCAAATCAGTCAAGTTACCTGATTTCGATGCAAACTGGGGGAAAATGTATGAATTAATTTCAGTAGAGATGAAAATGACTCACCAGTATCTCTATTCAGAGAAGCACTGCGATCTATTGTGGTGGTATTGGCAGCAGGACAAGATGCATTACACTTGCAATGCATCAGAGGAAGGAAAGGAAGTAGGCTTGTCCATGAGGGATGGAAAAGCCAAGTTAAGTTGTCAGAGTGCTCCTCCATCCCACAAGAGTCTCAGGGTGACAGCAATACTTTTGTTTATTGTTCAATCAGCTTTCTACAGTGTCCAGTCCTGTACAATAGCAGAAAGACAAAGAAAGTAGTCAGTAAAAATGAAAATGAAAGTGGCCACAGCAGATTTGATCCAGAGCTTCATGAAATGCAGAGGGAATGCTTCAGATGCTCAACACCTTCCCTGGTGGCATCAGACTGCTATGTTCCTGTGCCTCCTAATCAATATTCAACAAACCAGAGGTGTCCTTTCTCTGAGGGGCTAATGAGTGCTTATGACCCCGATCTGGTGTTTACCAGATTGTTAATATTGGTACTCAAAAGCCCAAGTGAGGACAGCAGGGCGAAAGAGTAATTTGGTTTAAGCCAGTCACAAGCTGCATTTCTCTCAGTAAAGTTATGATAGCTATTTGTCATGCAGCTCTGCCTTATACAAGCAGAACAAAAATTAAAGGATTGTGATATTTTTAATATTACATTTATGAAGATGATTACCCAGCTGCTGTTTAATTTCCATCTGTGTTCTGCTGCATTTATACCATTAGTGCCACACTGTGGTTAGACAGACAGACTCATATTTTGGAGAAAAAAGTGTGGCTGACAATTATCTTTTAACTGTGTGGAGCAGCAACAAATGGGCTTTTCTGTACACTGCTACCTATAAATTATAATGACTGCTTGCTTTTTGATAGCTTTTCAAAATCAAGCAAGAGACAAAAAGAATCATGCAAGCCCCAGAAGTTTTCCGTTGCAGTCAAAGGAGTTGCCTCCATAATAAATTTGCAAAGCTTCAGTTTAAACAGACTAATAAAGTTCCTCCCGGCAGCGAGTACATAATAATTTTTATACTAATAAGAAACTTGGAATACATCTAATATCTCTTTACTTCCTTTTTTTTCTTAAACCTTATTTTTATATAATTCTACATTCATGCATCATAGAACTGTTCTTTATCTATCTCTAACCCTGTTCCAATAATACACTCCTGCTTTCCACATGGTAAATTAAATTCTGTTTTCCAGTCAGTCAGAAAACAGGAGTTTACAGGATGCTCTCAATGTGCTTTAGACAGGATGAGGAACCTTGTGGCCATCTTGAACAACTGTCTGGCATTCTGGGTCCTGAACAGGGCAGCAATTCTGCTTTCTCAGAGAGTCACCTGGGATTCCCAGTGCCATTAGCTAACCAAAGGGATGTCACCTGTGGAGCAGAGCTCACAGAACCAGTACTCGCATCCTCTTGGGACATTTCCTTGTGCCCGTGGGAGGCCCCTCACCCCAGGTAGCCACCTTTCCTCATCAGAAAAGCACAGTTCCGCTCCCACCACTCGTGTTCTTGCTCACCACCTACCTCTCAGATGGACTCTGATAGCTCCAACTATTTCCTCAGGTCAACACTCTTAAAGTTTTATACCCCTTATCATCCTAGATATCGATTTGGAGAGGCTGCAGTTGATTCAGGCTGTTTTGACCGAGGCAGGAGGTACTTCCCTATTGATGCACCTTTTTACCATTGCCTCACTCCCCGTGAAAATCTTGCTACAGCTGCCTTTGATTACACTCTGTTTCTGCTGCAGGGAAATGTGATACAGGCAGCCACAAAGCAGAGAACATTTTGGAGGGTTTTGAGGGTTTTTTTTTAGTTTTTTTAATCCCATACAATATTACTTATTTTTGACAACAGGCTAGACATACTCCACCAAAGCTTTTTCTCGAAGAGAAACAGAAATCAGCACCTCTGCTCTTACTTCTTTCTTTCACAAATAAGTATACCAGACTGATTTTTTTAGAATGAGTCTCAGCTGTTTTCAAACTGTCACTTAACCTCTACCTCTTCAGCCTGAAAACAAGCAGCTTCTTTTCTCCCACATATGACACCTTTGATTGGGAGTTTTCCTCTTCATAGCTAGTTCTTCACACTTAGAAGAGCTATAAATGGTACACAACCCTTATTTTCTGAAATGCAGAGGAGAGTTGAGGGCTTGTTTGGGTTTTTTTTTTCTCCCTTTTCTGTATTTTATTTCTTGATGTCTGTTTCTTGATTTCTTCTTTTACAAAAGGAAGACCACTTGCTTCTGTTTGTGGTCATTGCCTTTCAGAGATGCTGACCATTCAGATTTGGTATTGATTGCAGCAGTAGTTTGGGGTATTCCTTAGATGTAAATATCAGGCCTATTACCTCTGTGCATAGGTTCTAAAAATACATTGTTCCAAGCATGGACTTTGTGCTGTCTCAGGCAACTATCCATAAATCTCTTAAAGTACTAAAACTCAAGGACTTGAGCTCATCAAGAAACAGTTATCTTTACACATACGTCAAGCCAGCTTTCCACATGTGACAAATGTGCAATTATTTACACATCTAATAGAGACCTGTATTCTGTCTCAGCTCATCGTGGCAAATTCCTCACAGTAAATTCAGAGTAACTACACTGCTTTCAAAGACTTGGGCAAAGTGTGTGTGGCCAGACACCTCTAATGAGAACAGGATTGCTGGCTTCCTCCCCTTCTGCTTGGATGCTCTGGATTCCTCCGTAATGTCCTATAGACAATTAGAGAAATATAGATGAAATACTATTTATTTATTGGGCCACTAGTCAAAAAAGTTGCAAAGTCATACAATGAGGAAAGAAAAGAGAAACCACAGGGAATATCATGAACCTCACTGCACTTTTACCTCTGAAAGACTCCTCTTCGTTAATTAAAGACCATATTACCCTAAACTGAAAATCAGCTATCCTCATGAGGTTCAAATGCACAGTATCTTCTTCCTTCTTGAGAAATACAATTTTTACTGAGATAACTTCCTTCTTCTCAAAGACAGAGAAAAAAATGTAGTAGCAAATCTGTCTTAGAAGTAATAACTTACCCACTATATTGGAATAGTATTTAAGTGACAACAAGGCAATCAACAGAAGAGCAACATTATTTGTTCAGTCAATTTCTTTTAGAGTGATAAAACAATTCAAAGCCCAGGCCATTACAATGTTGATAAAAGAAGAGAGGCAGAAACCTGGGGAAAAAGGAGCATTGCAATATAAAATATTCAGAGTGCTTACACATAATATAGTTTCAGAGACAGTGGACACAAAATAGGGAAACAATTGCAGTGTTTGAAAACTAGAGCTGGGCAAATCAATGATTGCTAGTCATCAGCCATGCCTCACACACATCATTTATTCAATCAGAATCCTTACTTCATCCTCCTTGACAGAAACAATAAAAAACTCCTCTATGCAGTTAAGCCTCAATCTGTATATCTGAGGAAGACAGGAATCAGATAAATTCATTTTAAGGCAGAAATTTTTTTCTAATTTTCCTCATAGGTAGTAGTTTTCCAGCTCTCCAGTGTCCTACCATGTGATTGTGAATCACAGTTATTGCAGAAGCACTCACGTGGAAATAGTGGTGGTAATAGCAGCCGGGTTCAGCAGCGCCTTCTGCCAAATGAAACCAAAAAGCATTCAGTATTGATGACCCTGGAGGTCATCACCTAACTGTGAGGGAAAAGTGCAAGTTATTGGTATCAGAGATGTCAAAAAAGCACGACTGAAATACAAGGAAAAGCTGCTCATCAATATATTTTCTTACATATTTTTGTCATTCTTATCAGCACGGTGTTCAAAACCCTTGTCCTGGGAGATAATCACATTCTGCTAAACCCCTTGTAAACAAAGAGTAAAAAGATGGATTAAGCACCAAAATCAAAGAGGACCTAACATGGAGGAAGCCAGAAAAGGGATAGAAGGAGACAGGCTCCGTCAGCATGACAGGCCTTGGTCTCCGCACACGAGGAGCCTCACGTGTATCTGTGGCCAGCAAAAATTACAGGGAGAAACATGAGGGATGGCAACAAAGACATTTCCAAGATGTGTCCTCAGGCAGGGAAGGCAATTTGAGAGAAGACCTTGTGTTTGTAAATGCAACAAAGCCAGGTCTGTGCCGTGGGATGTGGGATGATCTGTCACTTCTCAGCAAGATGATCCGTCGCAACCAAGGGATGAGGAAAAAAGTTAGCATTTGGCATGGCGACAACTGTCAAGGTCAGAGAAAATTATCTGTGGTAGCCAAGGCACAAGTAATTAAAGTCTAGACAAGATTATTAGGGATTTCTCTGTCCCACAGTCACTGGTGACAGTGCCCTTTCTCTTTTCTCTGTCCAGCCCTCCCATTTTCCTCTCTTGTGCCAACCCTTCCACCTCTTGCCCGGTCTTCCTTTGTTCTAAATTAAACCCAGGCTAAAAACAACAGATGGAGCCGCTTCTTTCACAACTGACATCACACAGTAAGGATCATATCAGCTAATGCATTAAATAGACACTGAAAACCAGGGAAAGGGATAAATTATACCCTTGTCTGTTTGTTCAGCTGCTCTGCCCTGTCAGTTGTGGTGCTTGTTTGTTAAACTGTCCTCGCTAAGAACAATATCCCGAGAGCTCCGGTGCTGACAGTGCCAAGGCAAAGGAATCCCAGCCCCTCACTAGGGGTGTGTTCCCCCTTCCCTTCAAAAGGGTCTGTAACCACCAGCTCTAGGACCCTCTTCTGATCTTTGTGTTTCAGGAGGAAATTTTGTACTCATGGAATTGGTGTATTGACCTGGAGCAAGCATGGAATGAAGGTGGTTAAAAACCGGAACCACGCGTAGGATTTTGTGAAATTTGGAAATATGTTAAGAAATCAGGCAATACATCCAGAAATCTATCCCAAAGCTCTTAGAAAAGGAAAATGATACTTCAGTTTTAGCTATCATTAACCAGGAAAGCATCTTTTACCATTTTTTTTCCATCCTAAGGATAATTTGGGGACCAATAAGCCTTTGAACTGGTTTTTCAAAGGAAGATCAAGCCTTTTTGCAACTTCTTATTCCAAGTGATTGATGTGTTTGTGGTAAGTATTCTTGTTCACAGATCAGATATGACAAGCACCAATCCACACTCACAAAAAATCACCTGTAAAACATTCCAGCTAAACATCTACCAAGTCCTAAAGACATTCTTTGATATCATGCCCTGCTTTCCCACTTGTACTGGCTGACTTCTTGTCTTGAGTTCTGACAAGTCCACTAAGACAGATGTGAGAAAAGGTGGCAGAAAATAGAGAAGAAAGAGGAAAAAACTAAGCCGTTAATTTTCAGAAATGTCATTAGAGATTCTCAGGGATTTAAAACATTTATTTTTTTTCAATCCTCAATGCAGAGGCAACCCCAGCCATGCAAGACTACAGCCACATAAGCAAGAATTAATTTTAAAATGAATATTGGCCATTCTGCTTAACTCATGGAGTTAATTCTTTTTGCTGGATCTAGCTGCAAAGTACACTTATTCAAGGAAACTTGCCAGGATACACTAAGTTTGGGGATTATACTAAGGATTAAGCTCATAAGCATTACACAGCACTCTTTACAATAGTCCTTGGATATTCAAATTTTTCACAGATCACTTGCAAAAGGTAACCTAAGGTGAAGGATTCTCATTTTAGGAGCATTGCAAATACAAATCCAGAAACTCATCCAAACTTGCTTTTTCTCCCAAAATAGCAGGCATGTCCTCGGGTATAAAACATCTGAAAGCATTTGGCCTCAGCTGTTGGATGAAGGCACAAATAATGGGACTCTGGGGAATGAGTGGAAACCACCAACCCTGCATTCTGAGAGCTTCTGTTGTTGCAATACAGTTCCTTCCTTTCTAAAGGCACAGCCTCTATAAATCATCACTCTTCTAGACTTCAAAGCCACTGGGGTATCCCTATCAATACATCACTCAAGTCAGAAATCAGTTTAACATGCTACATGATCAGTAAATAGTCAGGGTTAGCAGTCAGAGAGCAAACGAGTGTTGATAGGTCCAGTCGATTATTATTTTCTGATAAAACAGTATCACCAGGAGATCTCTTCCTTGTGTTTCTGAAGATAATACAGAGTTGTGCTTCAAACCATGACTCGCAGATGCCATAAATTTCAAGGGTCTGCACCAGGACACTCCCTCACTTCAGATACTTAAAACTACAAAGCTTCCAAGGAGGCAGAACTAACATTAAAGTTGTCCAAAATAACATCTGCATCTGTACCAGCCACATGTGGAGGCAAACAGCTTGAGCTGCTCTCTCCAGGTGGGCTAAGTGACCTTAGCTTGAATCCTCCTCAATTGCAACTAATGACCCAGAACATCCATTGCAACTATTAAAGCAAATAAACAAACACCCTGACAACTGCTGACAGCATCTGAATCTTCTCTTTCTCTCTGCCTGGTATCTCTACAGATCATCTCGATAGCGGTCACGAAAAACAGTTGCCAGATCTGTGAGAGCTCTTGAAATACAGAGCAATGGGCCATAGTTTGACAGAGGGCCACCTGAGTTCCAGGAGGTCCACAGCAAAGTGGAAAGAGTCACAGACATGGAGCCAGTCCAGCCAAACTGGGTAGATTTTGCCCTTGGATGAAGAAAATGCATCACATTTCAGAAGTTTTAAGCAAGAAAATGAGTAACAAACTAGTAACTCTTACCCTGACAGGACAGGTGAGGAGGCTCCAAACCCCCCCTAAATGGTGGCACCCACAGGCTGCAGCTCTCAGGCGTGGCCATGATGCATCCCTGCTCCTGAAACTGGGTCATTGTTCCACAAATACTCAGGGCCAGACACAGAACCTACTTGGTAGCCCAAAACTAAGTCTTCTTATGGAAAAACACTCTTTAGTTCCATTAGAAATGCTCTCAGTTCCATGTCAGTTCCAGTTGTATTTAAAAATCTTCCTGATTAAGCACACCTAGATTCCTCTTTCCAACCAAGTCTGTCTTGCAGTCAGACCAGAAACAAGAAGCCTGCTTTGGCTTGGTTGCCAGTCCCCCTCCTTCTTCCCAGCCCTTTCTTTTCTTTGGTGGCTAGAGTGACAAAATAGTCCCAAAATGTCCGCTTTCATTTGGAAAGAAGTCTCCAGGCCCCTTTGATCACAAAGCAAACCTTTGAAATGTGAAATGAGTTTAGAGGACGCATCAATGTGTGCTTAAGTCTTTAGGCACCTGCAATAACAGTAGTTGGATGTGTGAACAGTCCTATTCAAGTCAGCAGAGTGCAAATTCTAAAGCCAAGTTAAATAGAGGACACATGGTCCAGTGATTAGATCATTATTTTGGCATTTGTGATGCTCAGGTTTAGTTTTCTGCTGAACCACACAGAGAATGGGAATTTGGATGAGTCGTTTGGCAAAAGGTTTAAACCCCACGTTCTTCCCAACAGGGACCTGGAGGTTGGTTGGTGCCAGAGTGGCAGGGCTCTGCCTCCTGCTCTCCCTTGTCCCGCTTGCCAGCTACGGTTGGATTTGCATGGAATCTCAGCTTTTGGCCCCCAGGCTGGAAATCCATTCAAAATATTTGCAAATACCAGATTGTACTCCTTGAACAGACCAGGATCTCGGAGTTCATTAATTCCATGAATCACGAGAGGATGCAATGTTGCATTTCTAATGAAAATATACAACGAATTAAAAGCAGGACAGCAACAGAGCTGTGCAGTGAAAGGAAAATACACTCATCCTGTAACTACAGCCCTGTGACGTGGGCTCTGTCCTGTATGACATCTTAAAAAAGGAATTTCATGGTGCTTAAACATTTCATTTTCTGACAGCAGATGAAATAGTAAGATAATGGAGTAACTACTGCCAAAAACTAGTGGGGAAATGCCTGGCTCTGCTAAAAACCACAGAACATGATAGAGAAGGGTGTTTATGTGTGTGTATAAAATTAATACAGTTGTATGTATCATTTACCAATTAAGTGTGGGTACATCCAGACCAGCAACCCTACAGAAACAAACGCAGCAGAATTCACTATTTTCTCTCACCACAGTAATGACAGATTCAGAGCACCACTGATATTTTGACAGATTGCTCACTGAAATAGCTCTGGCTGCAATTTATACTTTTTATTTTATCAAAACCCTTGCCATGTTAAAGCCCAGCAAACCCATAGCTTTATAAATGCACATCAGGCTGTTGACTTCAAGAGGACTGTGAGGAGGAAATGTCTGCACCTAGGTATGCTATTGAGAAATTTGGCCCTAACAATATTTATTCTGGCCAAACAGAGTCATATCTATCTATGTGGAGCATCCATAATATAAAAGTGTATAAAATGGTGCCTCTAAAAACCACCACAGGGATCATATCTGGAGCAGAATAAAAATGGTGTACAAGAATAAAATATTCCCTCCCATTCTTCAGCCCATTGATGCAAGAAAGAAGGGAATTTTTCCCTTCAAGCCAGCCTTTCTTAGACAGTGAGGCCATCCTATTTTCTGCCAAGCTTCAGGTAGCTTTACAAGGATAAGGTCATATCTTTTAAGATGTACCATTAGCTTCCTTACTGCTGGAGAAAATTAAAAAGGAAAATTGCCTGTCACACCCAGAGAGCTAAGCTGATGATGAAGGCTGAAGTCTGCTCAGATTTTCATTCCTGGGCTTAGACTTTAGGGTTACCTTATTTATTTATTTTCATGCACTTTGAGTGCTGTTTAAAATACAAAACCTGCCAAGTATTTGCTTTCTTGCAAAGATGATAAATTGGGCTAGTTTTCCAATGTGCTGCATATACACAACCCCAACTTTTAGATGATCTGGAAGGGTCTCAGGTAATTTTATCTTTTTGATGGCATGTAATCTTCAGTGCTGGAATGAGACACATTTTGTCTCTGTTTTTCCCTCACCATCTAACTCATGGCCGGGCTGATGATGCTGGGATTGATGTGCCTAGGAAGAGATACCTGCTATTTTTATTGCTTATATGTTATCTTTTAGTTTTACTATTATTTTTCTGCACACAGTTTGGAGAGCAGTAGACCTATCCCACTGCATCTCTTTCCGAGTGTCAGATTACTCATCCAAGCAATGACATTACTTTTCTGGAAGCCTAAAAATGTGTTTGTTAAAGCAGACAATTGGACACACCGAGACAGCCTGCTGGGCATGGTAACTTTTTCCATGTGAAAGGTGATGGCTACTGATTCTGATGGATTCTGAATATCCTCTTTCTGGGACAGCTGATACCTGCCTCCTTCAGCATAGCTCCCATCTTACTTATATGTCCCAGGGAAACTTTTTAAGCCTTCAAGATATAAAGAAAAGGGATATATTAAAGTAACCGTGATACTGAGATGATATTGAAATACCACATAACGTCAAAATTAAGCACCCTATTCCTCCCCATTTCTAATTTGATAGGTGAGGGCCAGCACATAAAAATAGTCCTTCTTCGTCAAGAGGTCACACAAAGCCCTTCAACTGCAACAGGATTTTCTCTCCAGGCACTGGTTGGCCCTTTCTTCCCTCTCTGTGGTATGGAAGAACATTCAGCACATCACCACATTTAAAAGAGCCTCACCTAACACCTCAGAGAGCCAGCAGTCAGATTGCGTGGTTCAAATGGGCAAACACACTACAAAATAATTGCATGGAGAAAAAAAGATAATTTCCTTGACCTTAGACACCTATTATTGCTGCCTTCCCTACAGCACTTCCTTCGAGCTCCATGGCCTCTCCCAGCAATCCACTCTCATCAGCTTTGCAATCCATCTTCAAGACACTGTCACTCCACACTGGAGCACACCCAGGGCCTGATCCTGCTCCCTCCAAACCTGCTGCTCTTTGTCATTGCACAAAGGAGCCACATTCAAACATTGGGCCGGACTCACAACAGCAACAGCTATTCACCAGCTCTTATCCCAGAATTTCAGTAAATGTCTGACCAAAGGCAGTCGATGAATGATAATTTCAGGATTACCAAAGCAAGGACAGAAGAAGCCTGGATTATGTTTCCCTGTGACCAAGTAAAGTGTCATTACCTTGTACGTACAAAGGTTCTTGGGGGCCAAATCATCTTCCAGGAAAGCACTTGCAGGAATAAACCCCATCCTGTGGCCAGTCTGACACGTATAGAGACACTCTGCAAGACTTTAATAAAGTGACAGCTCAATGCAAAACCACAGGATTCAAAGAGAAAAGTAAAAATCCAGGTATATGCAGCAAACTGTGCACTTGAAACCAAGAAGATGGCAGGAAGTGTATGCTTTACATATTTAGTCTATTTCGTCTCCTCATCCTACCATTCAATGCATCTTTTTTACAAACACTTATGGGCCAAAAAATGCATTTTTCTTTAGATCATTGCATGTAGACAGGTTTAATTTACAGACCAAAACAATCAACAATATGGAAGCAGTATTTACCAACAAATGCAGGTTTTATTCATATATGCAGAATACTGCTATGCATAAAACATGATGTGAAACATAGCTTTATGTATTTTTACTAGGCAAACTTAAACTTTGATTTACTTCCATTTCACTAAAACTTTATTGCTTCCTCGTCAGACAGGACAGATTCCTTTCTGTATCTTAGATGGTAAATATAGTTAATGTGCTGAGGCTGCAATGGATCAGCAGTGAAGCTGTTTAATAGTGACATAAATTATTTCAGTGACTTTTCCTGCAAGTGAGAGATGACTCCATGTGCTATAAACTAATACCAAAGGAATGATGCTCTTTCATGCTAGCAAAGTGCCTCGGCTATATTGTTTTTGTATCCTGTTGGGGATGCCACAAATGCAGCATGTATTACAACTATATGCACCTAGGCCATTTTTCTTTGCTGTTTTTAATGCTCTCCTGCACTGAAAATTGAGCTTCAGTGTCTGAATGAAGGCAAAGCCAATTACTTTCTTTGAAACCTCTCTTTAAAGTCAGCAAATCCCAACAGATTTTTAAAAACCTTTCCATTAGCTTAGAAACATATTCTAAAGTAATGATACCTGTAGAAATTAAGAAGGGTGAATGGAGCTGGATGGCTGTGGAGAGCCACATGCACATCCCGTCCTTCCCCACAACACAGGGGCTGCTCAGCAGTGCTCCGCCTCCATTAGCCCGACCCTGTCTCCAGAGACGGTGGGATCCTTTCCAGAGCATTCTGTTCAACCTGCAGTTCAAGTGCACTTCTACCAAGAAAACAGTTTCTGTTTGTCCTCTAATTGGCCACTTATAAAAGCCCTTTCGTGTGCATTGTGGTTCCTCAACAGAAGTCACGGGAATACCAGGGAGCGGAGCAGGCGTTTATTACAGTGCCACAGAAAATGTGCCATCAGACAGCTGATGCAGAAGGGAACAGTTTTCACCTATTCAGTGCAGCCCTATTGTCTGTTCACTTTTGTCCTTGCCTCCACAGGAATTCTCTTTCCCCTGTTGTACATTTTCTTACAAACTTAATTGCAGTTTCCCTTTTTCTGTGCCTCCCACCAAGGCAAATTTGGCAGTCCCGCAGAATGTCCCCTTGCTGTCAAGTTTTATCCCTGTACCAAAGGGATGTCACGCAGGACATCAGGACCTCATTTCCTACTTTTCCTCCCTTCCACGAGCACTCTTCCAACTGTTTCTCCCTCCTCTCCATCTCTTTGCATGAACTTGCTCTGAGTTCCTTCTCTTACACTGTCCTTTATTTCTTTACAAACCAGCACTAACCTCTTTTTCCCTACACCTGCAAATGCCCCTCAGTGCCTCAAATTTGAGCTATAACCGCTTCTTCAGTTTCTTTCTCCATCACTAACTTTTTTATCCAGCTCCGTCAATGTCAGGCCCACAGATCCAAAGCAGAAACTCCACAGCCAAGTTGTTCTCTCCTAGAGCCCCTTCCCTCCCCATGCCTGTAAGCCACACTCTCTCACAGACACTTGGATCCTGACATTTTCTCCTCTATTTCCTGTTAAACTTATTAATTCTCACCTCTGCCATGTCCGAGTGAAGCCACAGTGTGACCACCTCCTGTCTGTTCAATACCCAGAGCTCTCACTGCTTTTCCACTCTTCCTCGGCGGAAAGCAACAAACTTTCTGACAAACTTTTTGATCATAAGAAGATTTTTTAAAATATTTCTTAAGTGCACGAGAAAAAGCCTTCTTAAATCTGTTTACCTGTTTTCGGCTCTGTAAAAAAGGAACAGAGTGAGCATTTTCGCTGTGAGAGGGGAGTGGCAGCCAGAGCCCCTCTCCTGCCCTGGAATTTCTGCCCCTGCCTCCATGCCCTCAGGGCCATCCCGCCCCCTCTCCCCCGGCAGCAACAGGCACAGCGCTGTCCCACTCGCCCGGCATTACTCAGCATCTCCGCAGAAAACTCAGCCCTTCCCAGGTGTTCGTTCTCTTTCCTCACTGCAGCAAGACAATGCAAGAAACCCGTCAGCTCTGTTTTCTGAATTTGGCCAGAAGTAAAGACGATCTGCGTCACTCCTCCACCAACCCCTACGGAACATTTCTTCTGATGGAGGAAGGGGACCGGGGGAGTCCCTTATGGCTGACTTCTCCTTGAATATAGAGCCCTTTAAAGCACCAGTGTAACAGTTATTTCCCCATTGTTCATCCTGCTTTCCAATTACACTGCATACAAATGGGCAGGCACGGAACAAAACGCACGAGACTGGCAGTGTTACAACTGGAATATAATCATAAAGAACCCGAATTACATAAAATTTAGATCTGGTGATAAATGTACTGAACTTTGGAGTATTTCTTCCCAAGTTTTCCCAGGAAAGTCTTCAGTTATGTCTTGAAGTCTAAACTGGGTCTCTCAGGAGGAGATTCTGTAAGTTATCAGTCTTTCCTGTAATGGCTAAAGACTACTTTAATACACAACAGAGAGTACTTAATCCGAGAGATCTCAATCAACTTTAAACATTATTTTATTGAAACCTACAATGAAAACTCAAGTCATCTGCATAGAAACATCCAGGATGGTCTCAGGACAGCCCTCCATATTGTGGCTGAAGCAGGAACAGCTCTTAAGGGAATGTTCAAAATGCTCGACAGTATAAACCTCATCAGGAAGTTCATGTTTTCCCCGTAGTTCTGAGGGATCTCTGGCACTCTGAATTCCATTAATGGCCTCAAGTTTTAAGTTTTTCAATTTCTTCCATGCAAAATTAAAATATTCTTCATCATGTGCTTTGAGTCTTCCCTAGATTTTAAACCAGCCCCTGGAGCAAATCCTGCTTTTCAAAACTGAAAACTGCAGCTGTGTTTCTTGTCCCACTGCCTCAGTCACCTCCAGAAGAGCCTGCAGAGGCTCCAGCTTCGAGTAACCTGCACCTTATTTCCAGCGTTTGGAGTATCATAAGAATTCTAAGGCTGTGCTTCCAATTGTTGACAATAATTCCTGTCTTCCTTTCCACAGCACGTGGATTGTCCCAGCCCTTCAGGAACCCCAGCACATGAAACATGCCCCAGAAAACACCCCAATGCAAAGAGTACTTTCATTGCAAAGATTACTGCCATGGTTTCCTTTTCTCTTGGACCACTCAAAGGTTTCCAGAGAAATCAGTGGAATTGCATCTGACTGAAATTCCTAAAGCTGAGACTGAAATTGTCCATGTGTTTCCAGCATTTGTAGGAAGAGAACACTCATTTTAGGAGGCTGATGTGAGTGGATGAAGTGCTTTGTACCCCCAGGCTGAAACAACAGCTCAAGGAAGTTTTCCTTCCTTCACCCTCTCCTCTCTTTTCTTATTACACACAGGTTTCCAGTCCTATCACTTCCCACAAAAAAGCAATGTCAAGGTGGAGGAGGCGGCTGGAAACCTCACTTTAAACACTAACATTATTTTTGTGATTATTTCGTAACATATTTTTCTGATATTTATTTCTCCTGGAATGGTCTGGAAATGTACAGTTATTTCACAGTGACTTATTACTGTCATTATTACATATGATAACCTCAGAGAATAGACTGACATAATTCAAAATCCACAGAACATGACAATAAACTTCTCTGTGATTCCAGGATGGCTTTTGCCTTAATAGGAAGGACTTTTTCATCCTGGAAGCCTTTACTTAGCTGGATGTGTAGGAGCAGAGCTGGATGTCCAGGAGAATTACACCATTTGTCCATGATTACAGTACCACACTAACCAGAAGAACAGACAGAAGAACAGGCAAAAGCAGGAGAATTCATTCAGATGTTCCTTTCACAATTTCTGGATAAATAAAACCAAATTTGGGAGAAAAAAAAACCCCATGGAATTTCTGAGCAATGAAGCTTTGTCCTAAAAGTGACAATTCATGTAAGGGAGGCTGAAGTTGACAGTTTAAATTACTGACAAATTCCAAATTATTACTTGGGTCTAAACTCAAAAAAATTTTGGTTTTCAATTCTTGCACCTGATTATTCTTTCTTCTCTTTTTGCTTGAGAACACATTCAGAGAATCCACATTTGTAAAAACAGAGGAGAAGGACAGAACAGACCGATGAGCTTTTCGTTCCTGTACCAACAAGCTGTAAGTACTGGTAAAGCTGAGAGATCAGCCAGTCAGAGGTCTGGAGTTCATCTTGTCTCTTGTCTCCCCTGTGATTTTTTTCGTTCTTGATTATCAAGAAAATCAATAAGGTTATGTCCAGTGATGCCTGGTGCTTGTCTATCAACTCTCTGTGCATGAAAAGTGATCTATTTCCATGATACCACAGAAAAAAATAGACTGCCATCATTTTACAAACCAGACTCTGTACCTGAACTTGACTGAGGTACTCAGTCTGTAATCAAATGCTTCCTGTGTCTTTCAGATTTTAAAACTGCTTTCAGTGATGTCATGAGCGTACCCCTAGGATGGAAGAACACCGTCTTTCCCATTCTTTTAACTCCCAGCTGGTTTTTTGAAGCATCTTCCCTAATTTCTGACTGAGCTCCATTTGAAGTGGGAATTCATTGCTTCCTCCAATCCCCTGACTTATCGTGCCTTCAGACCATCACCAGACAGAAGAGAGGGACCTGACAGCTCTTCAAGTCTGGCTTGCCCTGTTTCACTCAAGAACTGCATCTTTCTTCTCTGTTTGCGGTGGGAACAGGAAAGGATTGATAAAAAGAAGACTAGCTTTTATTACAACTAGGAATTCAACCATATTTTTTCAGTATCCAAATTAGAGCTACCATTAGCAGTGGAAGAGGGAGTTAACCTGCAGCACAGCTTCATTATCTTCCCAGTATCAAGTGTTTGGTAAGAAAAAGCTACAGTTCAGCATTTCTCATGAAAATGCTTCCGTTAGTCTTTACATTTCAGCATTTTAATTTGGTAAGTAGTTTGCTTCTCACACAAAAGGATAATAAAACATGTCACAAGCTCTCCATGAATGAGTGCTATACTGTATCGCAGGACAGAATGCTCTGATTCAAACAACAAAAACCACATCTTTCCACTCAATTTATCTGAAACTATTTTACAAATTATTTTCAAACAATGTGGAGAAAAAAACATAGAGTGAAATACTGTTAACTTGGAATTAAAGTGACAAAACAGGCTGAGGGTTTGGGCTAGTATGTTTTCAGTTGAATCATTTTTCCCTTTTATTCACATTTGCCCCATACTTTCAAAGAAAGAACTTTACCTACAGCCAGCTCAGAGTAGTCATATTGCAGTTGTATTATCCATCCATTCAGAAACCATCTGCCCCAGTAACACCTCATCAGCAAATCTCTTTATGTTGTGCATGTTCAGCTTCAAGGTGGCATCACTGATTTTTTTTAATAATAATCTTTTTCCTTGTAGTTTCTGTACCCTCAGACTTGATTATGCATTTCTGTATTGCTTTAAAAAATCCAGAAGAGCACACACACACACACACACACACTAGAAATAGGGGTCTCATTCCTTTCTGCATTGCAGTCCTGTCAGTCATTCATATCTGTGCAAAGTAAGTGCAGCATAAACAAAGTGCCAGGTCTGATTTGACATCAACTGTGCAATGCATAAATAAGGTGCAAAGCAGGGAATGACTGACCACAGAAACTTTATAGCAGGCTGCTGGGTAGGTACAGAAGTATGGAAATTCTGGGTGCCAATAACTTCATGTAAATAGGTTATGTAGAAATACAAGGCTGTATTTCCTACAGGTACACAGTATTTCTAGTATATATGTCACGGTTTCCTTAATACATTATCTCTGTGAACATATGAAATTGATGGTTTTGCACTCTCTGTACCTAGAAGATGTATAGGATGGCAGAAGTTTCAATGTCTGATGTGAAAAAATAAAAGTATTGAAAAAATAAGCCATTTCCTAAAATCCAATCACAACTGATTTCTAGCAGAAATAGTAAAGGAATATCTCAACATGTTTGCTCTTGAAAATATTCTTCCTGGAGAGACTGACTGTGTTAACCTTAAGTCAACATCCAGGCACATTTTAGGGCAATCCCTGTGCCAGTGGTGACACTTGAACTTAGTCTGTATCTGCATTCCATCTACTCACATGCTCTGTGCCTAAGGAAGTATTTTCTTTTATTGTTCTTAATTTATTTTCATATACTTTTTTCTGGAATAAAAGACAAACATCCTAAGGAAGCAGTGTGTTCCACTGGGACCAGCACAGCAGCAAGGAGATGAAGATTCAGGTTTTAAGTCTAAGCCTGACTTGCTGTGCAGGCTGGTTACTTACCTCCTGTGTATCAACTTAACACTATCTAAAAAGGATCCATTAGGAGAATTCACTCTGATCTAAGCAAGCATTCAGCATTCCTGTAAAATAGGGTATGGTCAGGTGGACTTTTCCTGTTCCTTAACTAACAGGTATACCTTGACTAAAACCTCCTCACCTGCAGAAGTCTGTGCCACCCACTGAATCACTAGAAAAGTTAAAACAGACACAAACTGATGGTTAAGATGAAGTGAAAAAAAATAGAAAAATGTCAAAGACTTTGGGTTCCCCTCCCTGGCACTGAAGAGCTCTGACGGCCTCCTGCCACACCAAGTGAGATGGAGGCAGCTCAGAGCCGTCCCACCGGATGGCCGTGGGTGACAGCCACTGCCTGGATGGGCACTGCCTCTTCCCTTTTCCTGGTATTTCAGTGAGTTTTCAGGTATAGCTGGGGTTGAGAAGCAGGAGAAAAGCCCTCAGCAGCTTTAGCTGTGTAACTCAGGATTATAACACGTGTCTGACTCCCTGGAGGGACACCAGCGGTATTTAACCTCCTCTGAACCAATAACAGAAATTACAGCTCAGGAATTGCATCCCTTCACACATAGGGAAGGTAACAGGGCGAGGAAAGAAGTGCCACTGGAAACTCCAATATTAAAGGGTAGATAAAGCTTTCCTGAGTGTAACTTTCATTAGAATATGAGCGCTGAAAAAGTTAACAGACCTCAGAGGAATAAAATGTTAAGTGGGTGGGAATTTTGCTGGGTCCAGAAAGGAAACCATGACTGAACACTTTTTTGCTCTTAAATAACCCATTCTCTACATTTGCACAGACTGTAGTTTAGAACATTGAACATTGTTTTCAGTGAACATTGAACATTGTTTTCAGTAAGAAACATTGTAGGATCTACTAAGGAAACGTATTTTGTTAGATTCAGCTGTGTAATTGACTTGCTCTGAAATTAGCACACTAAATTTTACCTAGACTTGCATCTTAATAGAGTTCACTGGGCAAATGTGTAAATGAGAAATTGCCATCCATCATCTCTCTGACATGGATGCTAAAGTCACTTTTAATCTCTGCATAATAAATGGGATTAAGTTTTCCCTACATATGGGTTTATCATGCCGGTTTACAAGAGTCCAATAGACAAATTCTCCTGACTGACAATCTACCTTTTGCCACCGCTTTGGCTGGAGTAGGAGGTTTATCACCTCGTGCAAGCAACTTTCACTCCCCCCATGAGTCACACAAACACTCCACACTGCGGAGGTTCTCTCTCCTGGGGTTTGTGGGCTACCAGCACCAGCAAAGCTTTTGATTTCTGGGAAATAGTAGAAGGCTAAATGATACTGAAAAGGAGAAGCAGGTTAAACACACAGAGAGAAGTGAAAAGCACAAGTAAAAGGAGGGAGGAGAGTGGTTTTAGAAAGAACTGAATAAAGGCCCTTTCCCCTTCAACCTTGTTGAACTCCTGGTTCAACTGTAGGCTTTCTTTAATACTTACATTTCCTCACAGTTCCTCACCTGTATAAAATGGGAAATATTTCCTTACTTTTTGTTACATACTGTGACTATGAGAGGTAATCACATGTAGTAACTACCAAAACGTATTGTGAGCAGCAAGTGCTAAAATCTTTCTTTGAAGGTTTGGTTTGGAGCCTCCAGCACTATGATTCTTTTGTCTTCTGTCCTCCCACTTCCCGTTGTTCCCCCTCTAAATCTGTACGATGAAAATGCCATTAAGTGAACATCACAACTTTGCACCAGAACTGAAGGGAGGGAAGAGCACTCACTGTATAAGGCCAGTAAAAAACTACTGGGGACAGGTCTAGATCAAGACCAAACAAAGGAAATGCAACATCACATTTAGTACCTGCACCACTTCATTTTGTCAGCCTGCACCCCTACTCCCAAAGCTGCTTCTCCCAAGGTGCAGCAGCTGTTCCACCCCACAGAGCTCCAGGATCCCTGGCACAGCACCAAGGCTGATGCAAAAGACCACAGGGTAAAAACACGTGGGGGGTTTGTGTACCCAGCCCCAAAACAAGGGTGGCTAGAACTGGTGATTCCTAAGAGAACACAGGTAAAACCAGACCATTAAACCAGTTCAATAACATTGGGAAGAGGCACTGGGAAGAAATGAAGCCAGAGCCAGTACAGCTACTTCATTTTGGTAAAACTAAAATTCTGAAACCAATCACCATAACAGATGCCAGCACCTGAACTCCCAAAAATATTAGATCATAACTGCAAGGAAGGCGTTTCCACCCCAACTCTCCAAAACAGTGCTGACACCTGAAGGGCATATAAAAGCAAACCCTATTTCACTCCTCAGAGAAATATCAAGAAAGGGTCCAAAGGTTATCTGTATTTATTCTTCTATGTATGTGGGGTGTTGAGGTGTTAGGGGGGTTTTGCCTTTTTCTTAAAAGAAGATCAAGTTGAGTCTGAATGACATACAATCAGATTTTCAGAATCCTCCAAAAAATTAGCAAAAGAAACCCCTCCCAACAGGCTATGTGCTTTTACCCATGTTGAATAGTCCATATAATGTCTCAGGTAAACTAAATTGAAAGTATAGAGTATATTTATAATTATCCACAAGAGTAGTATTTTATTTATAATAGACCAGGGGGAAAAAAACAACAACCAAAGTTAAAACTATGAATTTGAATTTATGTTAGGTCATTGAAGACAGAGAAAAGATTTGAACATATTTTCACGTTTCTTCTTCATTGGGAAAAGTAATTTAAGCCATGTGCATAACAGCATTGACATTTCAGTACCTTAAATCTGTTCTCCACAAGTCCAGTCTTGCTGTTTGATGTCTGTAATAAGAAAAGATTCAATATCAACATATCAATTTACTTTTTCTTTCTTTTTTCACCTGTGATTTACTGCTCAAATTCCCAAACAAACATAAAATCTGAAAACAGGAAGAAAGCAATACCATGCCACATGCATGCTGTCCTCATCTGTGCAACTACCTACAACACTGTAAAGACAGAGCTGGCATTTTGAAGATTAATAAAGTCTCACTGTAAACAGACATGAGCCTCAAAGACCCTGAAAGATTCTCCTAAACCACATTGGTCTCCTGATGTACGTATGGTCAGAAGAAAAAGATTTTGTAAAGGTTCTTCATTCCTACCTCTCTTTTTTTTTATTTTTTTAATAAGAAATGTGATGATTCTTACTCAACTTGGTAAAACATTCGGAGATCAATAAATGAAAAGGTTGATCCATGCATTTAGAAATATTACTGAGTACTTTGCAGCAGATAGCAGTATGCCTGAAAGCATGCCAAATGCCCCGTTTCTTATTCCACAATTTAGAATGAGCCAGTGAATGCTGCAGGATCATGATTAAACTTTTAAATGTCACATCTACTAAACAGAAATATCAGTCAGATATTGAGACAGTGTTATATGAACTTAGCTCACATCAGTGGATGAATTATACGACTCTTTCCCCATAATTTGTTTCAATAGGATATGTACACCTCATAGCTACAGTCAATCACTGTGTTCCTCACTTAGGAGTGGGAAAAATAAACAGTATATTCAGCTCCTCTTGAGGAAAAAAGAAGACATGTATTTTATACACTGAAGAGCACAAGGTATTATCTCTATACTCCTCAGCTCCTTGGAATGTCAGGCCTAAACAAATCAATAACAATGATGTCACACTGAGTCTCGGCCTGTTTGCACATTCCTAAAGGACCCAGCTCCTGAAGATCTGCAGCCCATGGGAAGGACACGCTGGAAAGTTCACGGAGGACTGTCTCCCATGGGAGACACCCCACACTGGAGCAGGGAAGAGTGTGAGGAATCTTCCCCCTGAGAATGAGTGGCAGAGACCTGTGATGAACTGGCCACAGCCCCATTCCCCGTCCCCTTGTGCTGCTGGGGGGAGAAGGCAGAGAAAATCATGAGTGAAGTGGAGCCATGAAGAAGGGAGAGATGAGGAGAAGGTGTTTTTAAGATTTGGTTTCATTTTTCCTTATCCAGCTGTGATTTGATTGGCAATAAATTAAACTAATTTCCCTGAGTCTGTTTTGCCTCTGACAGTAACTGAATGATCTCTCTCCATGAACTTTTCATTAAGTTCTCTCCCCCTGTCCAGCTGAGAAGGGCAGTGATGGCGTGGCTTTGGTGGGCACCTGGTGCCCATTCGGGGTCAGCCCAGCACAGCACCACAGGAACTGTGTCCTACAGACTCCACACAAGGTCAGGGAATGATGAACTGCTAATTATGAGACTGAGACAAGTGATCCAAGATTACTTTGTAATATCCTAACTCTGTATTTAGGTGTTTGGGTTTTTTTTTACTTCATTATAAATTTGTTTATCTAAGTTAATGCCTTTCTTAATATATAGGATGTGTTCAGAGTTGGACAGACAGAACCATAGGCTATAGCTCATAACCTCCATCTGCAGTACCACAGCATCTGTAAATATCAAAAATCAATCAAAAGAGAGGTTGGCTGGCGTGATGTGCTCTGTCACAGATCAGAGCCTTTGTCTGGTCTCTGGAAACAACCACAAAAATCTGTCTTAGAGCAAGGGAAAAAGACACTGTTTGACTTTCTGCAATTATGCATGCCACAGTAAATGCTCACTTTCACGGCAGAGAGGGACGTGTTTCTACAACAATGCTCACTGCCGGTCAAGAGTAGTTGAGGTCAAACAATCAGAAAGAATTCAGTTCCAAAATGCCCTAAACTGATTTAACTGTGTTGTAGCCCAGCTCTGCCTTTCTCTAGCCCCATTGCTCACCCTCAGGCAGAGCTGGCCAGCAAAATGCCTTTTACGAGGACAACTCGTCTTTGCTCACACCACTCCAGCCTCCCTCCAGATTGCCTACTTTTCTGCCTCGCCAATGACAAATGAAGGAACATCCACAGATAAATCACATATAACAAAGGCTGGTTCTCCTTACAGAAAGGCTGTACTCTAAACACCTGCTGACACTTTAAAGAAATGAAATTCCCTTTCAAACGGGAAAAGAAAAAAAAAAAAGCAGAGGTACCTCAATGCTTTAAGCAACTTTTCCAAAGACCTAAATGTTGAATCAGAAACTGATGAAACACACCAGGAAAGTTCTAGTCAGCTGAAACAGTACATGCCCCCTCCTGAACAGTCTTCAAGGAGTAAAAATAAAATATGTTAGTTTTGTCTGAAAACACAGCAAGTTGTTTTCCTTCTTTTAAGTCCATTTGATGACAGTAACAAACCTCCACAGGAGGCTTCTGAGATCTTCCTCGGGCAAAATCCACAAGTCAGTGTATTCAGAGCTACTGCACAACAGAACAGGAAGAGGAAAGATCTCTCTTGACATCTTCCAGAAGTCAAATTCAGACTTTTGATTTGAGGGAGGAGCATTTACATGCCAGGAAAAATTTCTATTTCTACACATAAGGTTAGCAGCAAGGAAAGCCTAGAAGTTCAGACAAAAAAACCTGCCTGACCTTGAAATGTAAAGGTCATTCAAACTCTGCTGGACTGCAAAGCTTTCATCTTATGATAGGGAGGACTACAAATGGAAGACTGTGCCAAAATCTGCTCTCAGCCACTTTAAGGCTTGAGCAATTCCTTTTACATTTCAGTGTAAAAACAACATTTGGAGCAGTGACCTTCAGCCTTCCTTGCCAGGCACACATCACACCCCCTACATGAAGGTGCCTCTGTGGAGCACCATTAGCACTGAAGGAAGCAGAGATCCCAGAGGTTCCCTCGGGTTTCACCATCTTCCCTTCCCTCCTGCTGCTCTCTAATTGTGCTTTTAAAGGAAGGACACTAGCAGCCAGGATGTCTCTCATCAAAGGCATAAACGACTTCCAACCGCTGCTAGCTTTGTGTGTCCCCGCATTTTTAAAGCATTTCATGAAGGGTTAAAATGCACAGACCCAACTAATAATTTGAGCTTTATAACTGAATTTCTGGGCTTGTTCCTAAGCAGTAATTTTTTGTCTGACTGACAAGGTCCTTCTCTCTCTGAGTAGCAGGGTCACAGAAGCCATCAGTCAATTACCCTTTCCCAGTCCAATGACTGCCATTTCACCTCTCTGACTAGAAAGACTTAGCAGTGTTATTCACACTTCCCCGAGTGCAAAGCTCTTCATGATCTTTCTGGATAAGAGATGTTCTTCAGATAAAAGCCGGAATCCTCGTGATGTGCTGCTCGCTTTTCCGCACACTCGCGCTGCTCCACCATAGCACAAGTGGAGTTACAAAGTCACCAAATGCCCGTTCATTCTTTTTTCTTCCTCAGCTGCTTTTATTTCCCTCTTCTGCAGTGGCATCAGAAACTTGAATAAAGGGAAGTAGGGGAAAAAACCCACTTAGCAGTGTGTGCATTCCTGGCTCCATTTTCCTTACCAGAACTACATTAGGGATGAATTTAGGCATAAAGTCTTTTCATTAGTTCCACAGCAAGTAGAGATGCTAAGCAGCACTTGTCTAAAGATACTCAATTTATAAGCCACAGCTCATCAAAGATTATGTTACATCCATAAAGAGTAGATCTAGAAATAAAACAGTTACATGAAGCCAGAGCCCTTAACTAAAGGGAGATATAAGTAAGAGCTGAGTTACAAGCCATTGGTAAGGAATTATAGTCTTTATTCTAATGCTGTGCACTTTAGTAACTGGGCACTTACAGCACCTAGGAAAGTAAGTTTAGTGCAACTTCTCCAAAGTTCTATCTTTAAAGCTTAATCACCAGGTCAGCTAACAAAATCCTCACTTCCAGCCAGGCTTCCTGTATAGTGGAAGACAATGGAGAGAATGGAGATAATTACTTAATTGCAGACTATATTTGATGGTGGAAAGTTTTGGACTTAGCAGATCGAAATTGCTTGCAAAGCTTGACATTTGTCCTAAGTGTCATGAAAGGAAAATGTTTGTGACTTGTTCTTTTGAGAAGGTAACTCTTGCTTTGCATAATCATCTTCCTCTTTGTTGCTTCCACCTTGTTCTGGCATCACTGATCCGAGAAGTATCCAGTATTTTAAACTGCTCTATGCATATGGTTTCAATGATGTGGAATGGCTATTTCATTTACATAAAGGTCAAAAGCAGAGGTGAGCAAAGTGCTGCAAACACAGAGCTGGCTGGGCTCTCTGTTTCTATTTTCTTTGAAAGGTAAGACTCTCTCCAGGTAGAAGCAATATTGAGCACTTAATTGCCCTATGTGGAATCAACAATTTCTTCAGCAATAATGGACTCAGATTAAACACAGTTGCAAGTCTATTCTATCATCATAAGAATTACCCGAGCCCTGCTTTTGTATCTGTTCACAGTGTAATGGGAGTGATCAGTTGATGTCTCAGGCTTACAAACCAGCTGTTATGTGCAAATTCTGAATTCAGATTGTCTGTAAGAGGGCTGGGAAGCCATGTGACTAACATGACTAACTCTCAGGCTGAAGCCAGCAGAGGCTGTAGAGAAAGCGTGCAGACTGTAGAAGTTTGCACTGCAGATTTTTAACATCCTTGAGGCTGCTCTGAAACCAGCCCCATGTGCTCTGTGACTGTCAGGAGCTGCCAAGAGAAGGGCCTTGCCACTTCTTGAGTCTACAGCACCTTTCTCATGAAAGCAGTAACTACAGACTGGTAACATTTACTGCCTTGAAGGCAATGAGTCCTCACTGCAATTTCCTAACCATGTGTCACTGCTCTCATTCTCAAAGCTTTTATTTTCACAGGTCACCATAATCCAGTTCCTTCTCTTCATAAAGGAGTGGGTGTATATAAAGATGTTATTTAGGTCACTCCCAAATTGTGCTAGACACTCTGTCAGCAGCATGTGACAATGCCTCATGACACAGAGACACAGAGCGAGGTGGGGGCAGGACTAACCCTAGCCTGCTAAGTGCCAGGTGTACAGAATGATAAGCTCTCCATCACTGACACAGAAGTACCTGTGTCGAGATGAACTCCAGCAGGTGAGCAGTGCTGTCAAAGTCAGCAGGTAATCAAACCTCAGGGTGTGGAAGGGTCACATAGCCCATGGCCAGACCAATGAATGCCTGATTTGTCACATTGCTGTTAAATACATTGCATTTCCACCCTTTAGTATCAGTTTTCTCCCCTGCATCTCCACAAGAGCAGAATGAAAGAGGAGAGTTCCTTGCTGCAGCTAAGTAGGAGAGTGAGACTACCCCTAAACAAAGCCACAAAGCTGCTTCTAATTCCTGCCCAATATTAGCCAGCCTGCAGATAATCACATCAGCGAAGTGTGACTCCCTCCACATCAGTAGGAAACTCATCCTTAAGCAGGAGAAGTAGATTAGCAGGGAACTTTGCTACTCCTCTTCTTGTAAGCCGTGAGAGTTTATGCACAAAGCAGGTGACCTATTCCTCATCACAGACATGCAAATGCCAGACATCAAAGAACACTTCTAACTGAATTCTCAGCATAATTAATTTTCGCCAGAAACTGGTTTAACCTTTTAGTCCATCTGAGCTAATAGATAGTAATGGCCTTCATTATTGCAACATTAGAACAGCTCCCAGTTTTTTCAGATGAAGGCCTGTTACCACATTTTGTGAGGTAAGGAAGTACTAACCACCCTCTTGCACCGGGGTAAAGCACCAGGCAAATGCCAACTAAATAAACTTTTCAATTTTGTGTATGAAGCCATGCCTGATAAGGCCACCATTTCTGTTCGCAAAACACTTTCTTCCACAGAAATAAGTTTTGGAAGTTTAAACTGTCATTTTACATAAAACATTGCATACTTGCCCACCACCCACTCAGGAAAGATGCTCACTCTGGCTCCAGGAAGCTGAGAAAAGCCAGAAAGAGCCGTTTGCCCCTCAGAGACATCTCCCAATTCATACAGTGCTAAGTGTCAATAGCAGTCTGGCAGCATCCTCACAGCTCCAAGCAGGCTTGAACCAAAGGTCTAAAAAACCTGAATTCCCTAGGGCCCGATGAGTCAGCGTGCCGAATTTGAAACAGGATTCAAATTCAAGTTTGCAAGTTTGATAGCTGATATAATGAAGCAAACCAGTGCCTCTGACCTGAATTTCTTGAGATCCACAGCCCAACCCTCCCCGCTGAGCTGGGCAGCTCAGGTACAGCACAGATGTTGCAGGGAGTCATCGATTCCCTTTGTCAGAAGCAGGCAAAAAGCGTTTCCGTATCATAAGGCAGCACTCAGCAGTAATCTGTTCTCTACATCTACTTTCAATAGCAGAAAAATTCACTGGAGTAATTCAAATTTAGAAGAAGTTGCAAAGGGTCAAATGAAAATGCCCACCCATTATCACACCTCTAATTTCTTTAGTGAATCACAATGCATAAGGGGATTTCTGTTGTCTTCCAAGTCTGACAGCAGAGATTGGATTTATGCAAATTATAAGGTTAAAATAATTAGAGATAGGTCAAAGGTATAAATCAAACAACCAGAGCTGACATGTCTAAAATTCTGCATGCTAAACAATCAAGGTGTTTAAAGCCAAAATATTTATTGGTGCTTATTTATATAGAAAAAAATTAAGGAAGGATTTGCTAAACTATCTGGTTGTTGAGAATGTACAAACATTTTTTGTCTGTATATTTTACAGATCTCACAAGGGAAGACAAAGTCTTGCTCTCATCTGTATTTCTGCAGCAGAATTACCATTTATGGAGAGGCAGGCAAATATTTCAATCCCCTTCCCTATCTCTAATTTAAACACAACAAGCAGAAAACCACCCAAGAAATGGATTATCACAGATCTGCAAAACAGGTGGCTCAGCCAAGACCCAGCAACGCAGGCATAAAATGGAGGATAGGATGGGGAAAACCAAGTCCCAACTTAAACAAGTGAATAAAAAATTACAACTCTATTTTTTCAAAAATTGCAAGTGGTGTTCCCTTTCTGTGGAAAGGTCACTGTTGCCTGAAAGGAATAAGGAAAAAATGCAAACAAACAACAAAAAAAGTCTCCCACAACATTTTGCCTTGAAAACTAAAACAGTTTTGGCTGAAATGCCCCATTCATCAGAGTGCCCCACCCAGGAGCTCTTCAGAACATCTGGATCGGTCCTGCATCAAACCAGGGTTTCAATACATATTTTTCAGGTTTGGACTTGGATATTTCATGAAAGAAAAAAGCTGTTTTGTGGGTATCTGTAGCGCAAAATCATTTGCTGTGGAGTGATACCTTATTTATCTCTGGGTACCTTGTTTTTTCCATTACTGTTTTAGCAACGTCCTATGAATAGATAGAGTGGAAATAAGAAGAGACACACATTTCAGCTGTGCATTTGTTATCTGAAATTATGCACGTCATGGCCGATATGAGATAATTAATATCCCTCTTGGTTAGCTTATCAGTAGAGTAGTGTAGAGGTTCACGTAACATTAAATATTCCATGGAAGAAAACAGATCCCTGCATGTTTCATGGTGAAATAAATTACCAAATACAACTGTACATTGACTTTTGATAGGTAACATAGTAAATAAATAAATAGATAAATGCATCTTTTAGAAGGGAAGTTTTTGTCCCTGCACTTAACAAGTGAAGAGGGGAGGGAAAATAGAACCTGAGTTTACTTTAATTTTTTTTTTCCCCCATGTCATGCTTGAAATATCAGTGGCTGATAATGGCCTGCATTTCCTAGCAAAGAAACAATGCCTTTTTTGTAAACACTGAGTGAATTGGCACTCATGAGGTTTGCTCTCTTCCTTCTCACAGTATGGCAGAGTAATTTTGCTCATACCTGATCCATTTTGTTTTCTCAGTTCTATTTCTTTTTTTCCCCCATTCATCTCTGTCCTCTCCTTCTACTTAAAAACTCATTTCTTGTGCTCCATAGTTCATTAAAATGTTCCTTGCTTCAAAACCACTTTAAAATCATTATACGTATTTACTACTCCTTTATAAGTCACTTTTTGTCTTACCGTTTTGCAGCGACCTCGTTTCCCCTCAGATGACTTTCCCTGTGACCGAAGTCCATTTAACACAATATGCACGTCTAGCAATTTGGGGAAATTACAGAAAAATTCTGGCAATGACTCCATATAAGTGAGGGAGTGCTCATGCTGGAGCAATGTGAAAGCAATCTGTGGATATTACAAATATCCTTTTCTTTCATTTCCCTGACATTGGAAGAATTTGTTTGGAATTGAGCTGGGCAAATGGTTCACAATTAATTATTTGCTTGATTAATGTAATCTTTTTTTTGTTTGAATTATTTGCGAACAGTTTGCAATCATCTCATTAATTATTTGAAATAATTTGATAAATAATTGCATGATCCACCCATGTGCACAAGTCAAGCTTTGTAAATACAAGCTTTCTGCTCAGAATAAACAATGCTAAGAACATTTTTGTCTTTTGAGGGCATTATTTTATAATTATAATCATTATTCTAAGGCAGTAACTGTCCACTTAGAGAAAAAAAATGAGAAATGTACAAATCATTTCATTTCAGAAATTCTTAATTTATATTCAGTATAAAAATCAAGTTCTTAATTTAGATATTAAAAATTCATATATTTAAATTTAATTGTCCTCTGAAAAAATTACATGTATCATTGATGCCATAGAAGCACATGTGTTTATAAGAACCACTTTTCCTTTTTCCAGCTAAAGAAAGGCAGCTGAGAAGAAATATCTTATAAGATACTTCAGGGATGCCATTCTTAAAATATTAACAGTACTTTATTTACTACAGCAACATCCTCAGCAGCACTGTAATAAAAGCTCTGTCTGTGTTTCCATTCTTTATCCTGACTTCAAAAATTTTATGTACAGCACTCCTAACACTGCAGTGTGGTTTAAAATTTAGCTTGGAAATGAAACCTAAGAGACAGAAAAGTTGCTCTTTTTTTGTTTGTTTGTTTGTTTTACTATTTGGGTACTAAAGGACAGTTGTTCAGAAGGTATTTACAGATATGTAGGGACAGTTTGCCCCTCCCTCCTGGAAGCCATTCTTGTTTTCTTCAATCAACTGTTGCTCACTGGTCTTGAAAACCTAAACTTTAAGCATATGACTCCGAAGGCAGCAGCCAGATCAATCCCTCCAAAATAGTCTTCTGTCTTTTTCTTGTTTTTTGTTTTTAAGGGAGCAATTTGAATCATTGGAGATTTTCAGAACTAGACGGGACAAAATCCTGAGCAATCCCTGATGTTGTTAGTTCTGTGGCGGGGGATGACTCTGGACCAGATGGGCCTCAAAGGTCCCTTCTAAACTGTGTTTTTCTATGTTGCAAGTTCACAAACTCCACGGGAAGGAGTTGCATTTGGAAAGGGCCGAAGTTTTCATTCCAAACTTAAGCTACTACTTTTTTTATTTTGTTTTCTTTTTAAGGCAGTTAGCCAGTATCTCTTTAATGAGAGAACTTAGCTGCCATTTTTCTTCTGCAAAAGGGCAATTTTAGTGGAAAGGTTTATGGTACTCCTATAATAAACTCCTATTAAAGCCTTTTTTTGTTGGTTTGCTTGGGTTTGGTTTTTTGGGTTTTTTTTAACTTAAATAGGCTGTCGACTACAACTTTACACAAGAATAAAAGCTTTGAGTAGCTTGAGCGAAAGAATTAATAACTGTTATTTCCTAAATGGAGACATTTGATTTGGAATGCTTGTAAAATACTTTGCTTTTCTACAGCACCTAAAATCCAAGATTCTGACAGCCTTTGCTGACATTTATTTCTCTCTTCAAATACTTCTGTAAGAAGGGTGAGAAGTGAGGTTAAAAGGGACTCAGAATACACCAGTGAGAGGCTCCATGACATTTCCAGCCTCCTATTCTTCTGCTCTTAGCCACTCGAATTATTCCCACACTCCAGTTCAACACCTGCACTGGTATGATAAACCTTTGGAGCTCCTGTAGTCAATCAAGTTAATGACATGCACTTTCGACAGTCCTTTAACTAAGCCACCAAGGCTATCAAGGAGCAGTTAGTCTACAGATGCAACAATTCAGGCAGGTTTATAAGGTCCCCAAATGTATATTTACAAGATAAACGGTAATAGACTCATCACACAGCTCACAGAGAAAGCAACAGCCACCAGCCATTCCTGAGACTTAGTGCAACTCCAGCCGACAGCACCAGTTGCAGATGGGCCATTTTTGCCATTATGGGCCATTTTTGCCATTAAGCCAACCTTGATGCCGGGTCTGTGCCAGTAAATCTGATCACTCTGAATGCTGTTCTACATTAGCATTGCACCTGAGCCAACGCTGCTTCCCAGGCAGATCGGATCAGATCAGATCAGATCAGATCAAATCAGATCACATCACATCACTCTTACTGTCAATCTGCACTATCACTGCTTGCCCGCAGCTTTGCTGGAGAACGCTCAGGGCACAGATAAAACCCAGGGCAAACACGTTAATCGATAAGATAAGGTGAAACAGCAGCACAGGAGTTCCCAGTGTCATTGTTCCAAAAGCCAGTTCTCCTGCAAAGCAGGACTGCTCGTTTAATCTCCTGGCACTGTCTTAGTCAGATGTGAGTCTGAGCTCCTCAACCACACAGTTCACTTAGAGCTGCCACTACAGGCTGGATCCTTTGCCAGGCTGTTTCCTAAGGACTTTCCTGTGCCTACAGACATCTTCTGGAGGGAATTGACCAAGTCTAGAGCCAACATGATAGATGAGAGCATTTTTTCACTTTGATTTCAATAAGGTCTTTAATTGGAAGAGCTAACAGAATAGACTCGAGCCTCAGAGAGTTTTCACACCACAACACAAATTTTAAAACACCCAAACCAACCTGGAATTACAAATGTGGAATTTCATCTCAAGATTCTCCATTTTCTTTCTTCCTTGACTTATTACAGTGCATTTATCCTCCTAACAGCCTGAGATATTTCACACATTGAGGATCTTGGACATCCAAACTCCATTTGCAGCTCTCTCTTGCACAAGGGTTCACTTTTTATACACTTATTGCTTCTTTCTTCTGTATTTGAAAGCCACCTCAACACTCTGAAAAGCTCACTGGGGTACTCAGAGCTAGACAGTGCCTCTGTGTAGAGATTCTCTAGGTGAGATGTAGCCATGTCAGCATGTATTGTTGTTAGTCTGAGCACTAAATTATTCAAGGCCCGCACAAAAGTTTCTTTGGACACCAAGACACGCCTATGTCTCACATTTAAAAAAGGTACCAGAGGGCAAAATAATATTTTTCATCTGCATAAATGATTGTCTGAAGCAGAATGCTTATACTGCACCTGAAATCCTCAAAGAAAAGATTAAAGCCAAATGTGCTTTCTGGGATACCAACCTCTCTTCTCAGGTCAAAAATGGCAAGCATAGAAATAAAACAAAAATAAGGAACTTCCCCTTGCTATCAGGCAGCAGAAGAGGGACTATTGAGTCACAACAGTGTTAAAGCAAAAAGAAATGATGAAAATGTGCAGAGGACTTTCTTTTCATTTCATTTCATTTCATTTCATTTCATTTCATTTCATTTCATTTCATTTCTTTTCTTTAGAATACCAACCAGCTCACAATTCGGCCGGACAAACTACACCCAGCCTAATGATTCAAAGACTAATTAGAACATTTACTTTACAGCCCATTTGCTGCAGCAACAATGAACCATTATGTAGATACACTTCTTCCTGCAGGGGCCAGGAAGGACATACTGTTGACAGAATTTTAAATGAAAGGGAAAATGAAATTTCCATTAAACCCTCTCATAAGCAGATCAACTTGCATTCATTCCTGTAAAGGCTCAGTAGTCCAGCCCTGATCAGCAAAATACTGAGCCCCTAAAGATTAAGAGTAAGCGATCTCAGCATTTTCAGCTTTTACAGTGCTCACATCTTTAAGTTAAGCACATAGTTAAGTGATTTCAGAACAGAACCTTGTACCCCTGTCTGTGACTCCAGCAGTTTCAGTGGTATCCATTAGCCTGTGTATTCAGAGAAGAAAGGAAAAAGAAGCTAATTGCACTGCAATTTATGTTCCTTCTTTTCTCTTGCATTGTAGACAGAATTTCTTTTCATTTCTCATTACCTGTAAAAAGGGGATAACTTGAAAGTTTAAGCTGTCCGACATAAACCTGTCAGTTCATGTAACAGCTAAATTTTGTAAATGCTACTGTTATGCACAGACTCACTCTAAAATTCAGAAGATGCTGGAATATGTACACTTTAATATTGCTTTTTAAACTAGATCATTAGCCTTCATAGTGCTTTCTTTTTTTGACCACTGTATCACTAAAAGATTTACTGCATGAGAGGAGAGGTCTGGCACACAAAACCAGACCCTGCTTCTCTGTCTGTCATTGCCTAATGACTGCTTTTATTTATCTTTGGATGAGGTACACTTGTTAAACTTCCTAGATCTCCTCTTTTTCTGCATTGCCATTTATGTGTGGAATAAGCAGAGGGTACTGGCTGTATTTTTTTTTTCCACATTTGGTTGGTCTAATGGCCCCACCAAGACTTGTGTTGGCACAGCTGAGAAGGTACCATGGAAGGGGAACGAGGAGCTGGAGGGTAGAAGTCAGCATCTCCTTAAATCAGCGCTGCTGCTGCTGCTGCTAAGACAGTAAAGGGTATCTTAGTGCTAAGCTGTAGAAAACAGGCAGGCTGCAAACAAGAATAATTTTTATGGGCCAGACCCAGCTGGTTTTACTCATGTTGGAAGTCCTGGTGTCATTAAATGTAACTGTATGTGTGAATTAAGAAAGCTGTGTTTGAATTTTTATTTATGTGGTCTCCTGTACAATAACCCTGGATGGAAATGCATTTGTTAAGTTTTAAATGCGCTCCAGGTTTTATCATTACAAGAGTGGCACTGCCTTTACACGGCTTTTCTGAAAAATAAATATACTGTCTGCCATAAAAACAGTCTTTTCATCTCCACTCCTCATTACTACATCTTCAGATTTTTTAATCTGCAATGCAAATAGGCAGGTTGGTGGTCATTTCACACTTTGTTTCTATATCTTCTTGAGCTTAATTTAAAACAGATACAATGCTGTCTTATGAATACATTGGGGTTTGATATTCTAAATAGACTTTTAGTGTAGATGCTTATTCTGACTCCATTACTTTCCCTTTCACCCTAAATAAAGTTTTCCCAGATCACTGTTGCTACTGCAGAGAAATAGATTTTCTATTTTGCCTTGAAAGAAATGTGGAAAAGGAAAATGCTGATGGCACAAGAAGCAATTTGAATCCCATGATAGAAAACATAGCCTTAGCAGACAATGCACAGTAATAAATAATAGTATAGGAACACTGTTTTTGTTGTTATCAGAAGAGAAATGCAAGGCAGACATTTTTAAACAAATAAATATTTCCTTTTGCCCTTTTTTTGGTAGTAAGAGAAAGGTGGTAGAAGGCAAGACAGTAGACCTGAAAAATAACATGCCCTGTCTGTCATTCAGCAGGTACAGAATTGGTTTTGTTTTTTAATAATGTGCATTGGTTCCACTGTTGTACAGACCACAAATAAAGGACGGGCGACAGATAGAGGTCAGGCACGATTACAACCAGTCATTTTCCTGGAGGTGTCTTGGTGCCCTTCGCTGTTATTTCCATTGTCATTATCCTGTGTGTGGAATAGCAAAGGAAAAGCTGTACATCTCACTTCTGTGAATGTGTTGGGCTGTTTGTTTTAGGCTTTGCCACAAGTAAATCAGATTTAGTAGGAGCGATTCACCAGGTACATATTCTTCCTTAAGTATAATAGCGCAATACAGGACTGTGGAGTTTCAGGGATGACAAAGCATACATTAAGTGTTATCCAAGATGATAGTTCGTGTCCTGTGTGACTACCAGAGCTTATTACATTGCTCTTGATGTAACAGGGTGAATTTAAAACTTTGTGAAGTGCTGCCTTGTGACTGGCAAACTGCTTCTGACATGAAACTGAAAGCTGCTGCTCTTTGATGGCTCTTCGGTGACCTTTCAGAGGAGAAAGGATGGCCTCAGTCCAAGTTATAGCACACAGACATCCATATCACTATCAGGAGCAGCTTCTACTCTGAGGGAGAATGAGTTCAATCATTCTTTTGGGCAGGGATTTCCCAATCAGACCCCATCTTTCAGAATTGCTAATCACAGCTCAGCTATATTTTCTCATTCTTTCCTTGGTATTACAGCTCAGAGCGTCAGCTCCACGGCTAATGCTGATTAGATGCACAGATGATGATGATGCACAGATCACTGGGCAATACCATTTTTCTCATCTAACTTCTTATGCAAATGACTGTAGAGAAAAATCAGCTATTATTGCTCATGAGTATTATTGCCACCGAAGTACAACAGAAAGTGAACACAAACAAACAAACAGATTCATCTCAAACAGACTCACAATGTGCCCTAATCAGGCCTTTTGAAAGGGTCCACATTACTGAAGCAACCTCATTCAGAGCTGATTTGTAAGTCACACCATTTCTGTGCTGCGAACAGCCCAGTTAAATGTCAATAGAGAGGAATATTAAAAGAAGTTTATGCTTGTGTTACAGAGAGTAGATAACTTCTTTGGCTGTCAGGGACTACCATGTGTGAAATTACCTTTGTGGGCCAGAATGCAGCCACTAAATCTTTACTCACATAACCCACAGAAAAGAAAGAATGTCCCCCCATCCCTGGCCAGTCAATTAACAGAAATGTTTGTCCTGTCTTGGGCTGTAAGAAAATCTCCTGTTTCTTTTTAATTCCTCTGTGAGTTCTTGCAGACATTTTCCCTTTCCCAGACTTAGCTGGCATGTTCTGTGCTCTTAGATTGTCACCTGCCCCAGCTGGGGGCTACATTTCCACAGTACATTAGGTAGGGACTGCAAAGCAGCTCTGCTCTGTATAACAGAAGTTATTATTCCCATTATTATTTTTAATGCACAATTATCTATAGAACATGGGAATATGCTGACAGCTCATGTCTAATCACCCCTGTTGCAACAAAATATGCTTCACTTACTATGAGTATACACACCAGCTCTTTTGTTTCTAATTATCACCAACAATTTGCTGCATCAGAAAGAAATAGGCCACCTAAACCAAAAATTGTTATAACCAGTGGAAATTAGCTCTCTTTTACATCTGAGTTTATTTCTTTGAACATGAAAGGAAGTTCATGTGACACACCAGGAGAAGAGCTTACACAGTGTCTTTTTAATGGAGTCAGTATCCAGTGTATATAGACTGGAAAATATGCAAAGGCACACAATGCACGAAACTCTGAACAGTCTGCTTGGAAAGCACAGGCCAGCAGTGACCATTAGGTCACCTTATTAAAGATGAAAAATGGCATGGCTTTGAAATAAAAGCCAGTTGCATCCTGGCAAATAAATTAATATCTTGATGCAGGAGCATAGAGGCAAAATACAAAAGCTAAAGCACAACTATAAATACACAAGGAAACAGCAACATGAGAATACTTCCTAAGTACATTAGCAATAAATAGAAAGAGACAGTCTGGGAAAAGAAATCAAGTAACAGAAATGTTTTGTGCTGGTTTGGTTCAAACCTAGATCCATTTGTGATTTACCTTTGAAGTCAGAGGGGCAGGCAAGTGTCTAATAAGAGAAAAAGGCAACCTATAAGATAAAAAGCTCCCTAACAGTCAGCCTGACTTGTTTCTAGGACAGGTTAATAGGCTTCTGAGTAGAGGATTAGTTTTAGATTAACCTCAGAAAAGCTTTTTACACAATCTCTTGTGATATTGTCAAAAATGAGCTAAGCTGGCACAATCTCGATGAAGTTATTGTACAAGTACTAAAAAAATGTCTGTAAAACTGTTGGTTAACTGCCAAAAGGAAACGATGCGTTGAGCAAAGCTCCTGCAAGAGCCTAAGCTGAGCTCAGTGCTATTCAGCATTTTTATGAATGACTTCAATGATGGAATAAAACACACAGTAATTAAATTTGCAGATAATACCAAGCTGGCAGGATGCATGGGGACTGTTGAGGACAGGATTAAAATTCAAAATTTATCTAAACAAACTGGAGATGCAAATAAGATACAATTCAGGGAAAACAAGTGCAATATACTGTACTTATGTAGAAGTCATCACTTGTGCACCTACAGCATGGGGAACACCTAATAACACAACTAATTCAGAAAAAAAGGTATGGAGGATAAAGAATTACCAGCAGAACATGAGTAATATTTTTGCTAATACACTTACCCTCCTACAAGGGCATGTGATGAAGATGTCACACACAGGACGTTTGAAGGAGCCCTCAGCAGGCCACAGCCTGAGGCTGGAGCACTGTAGGGAGTTTAATTCACCAAAGTTCCAGGAAGAAACGAGTCAGCTGGACAGCTGAGAGCAGCAGGTATAATCAAAGGTTTGAAAACACCTTCTGAGAGGAGAGGTTGAGAGAATTGCTTTTGTTTAACTCAGCCAAGACTCAAGGAGACACAACAACAGTCATCAAATGGCAGAGAAGTTTTGCAAGAGGTTACCCTTACTGCCCACTCTGCTAAAATGCTTAAATTGCAGACAGGACTATTTAAGGACACATTAGACAAACTCAGTCAGGAATGACTTCAGAGGGCTGAGAGGTCTCTCAGAATATCTTCCAACCCTGTCTGCTGCCCTTGTCTTCTCAATGTTCTTTTTCAAACCTCCAGTAAAAGCATGCTTGTTCTGCCCATGAAAATCTAAGAAAGGTAACAAAAATACCGTTATGATTATTTGTTTTAAAATTTTCAATAAAGGGTAAAATTTCCAGAGTTATTTTAGGTGAACTTCAGAAAATTAGTCACCCTTAAGTTGCCAAAAACCAGCCTGTCATTTTTAGGTTAAACAATGGTACATAGGCCTCAAAAGGGAAATTTTTGCAATTGCTGCAGTTATGCAATTGAAGCAATGACATGTTTGAGGGAGTGAATGACAGATTCTAGATATTCTGATCATTTTACTGTCATCTATCAGCCCATTTTAAAAGTTTACACAAAATATCAAAGGTATTATAATGGAGGAAACTTAGACCAGAGCTTGTCCAGATAAAGTGTTCACTAAACAGATGGCGGTGACAACGAAGCTTTGCAAGATGAAAGGTAATTAACCTGCTCAAGTGCTCATGACAGGATCCTTGATACAACATCTAAAGGCCTGAAGGCAGAAAGGCAGAAATGAGCAGCAGTTTGAATTCTCAGGTGTAGGATGCCAGAAAGCTGGGCAGCATCAGGGGTTGTTTGCTCACCTGTACAGACAGCCCTGAATTCACAAGAACACTCGGGGCTCAGTCAGTCAGAGGCTGGACAAGGTACAATTTTAGGTCTGGTCCTGAAAAACGGGATCAGAAACCATTCCTGGAGTAGCCAGCTGTGGCTCTTTAGTGACCAGCTGCACCTTGGGGTACCAAAAGCCCCGGAAAGCCCAGAGTGGCCACGCCCCAGTAAGAGCAGCAGCCACTGGGGAACAGCCAATGCTGGACATCTCAGCTCATCTTTCCCTCAGCAAAGTGTTAAGAATGAAAACATTTGGTTAGTTCAGTTAGCAGAGTGTTCGGTTTGCTCTGCTCATTATTTTGAGTCTGCTGCCTTTTAACTACACTTTGGGAAAGTTAATTGAAGCATCCTTTTCACTTCGTTTTAAACAGACAAAAGAGGACTCACCTCACTATCATTCATCTATTACGTTTTCCCATATTAATTTCCCCTTAGCACTGTCTTCAAATATGCTGACATTTACTTCTCCAGCAATTGTTTTGATATTTTTTCATCATTTCAGTTGCTCTCTGTAGGACCTTTTCTATTATTTTGTGTGCTTTTTGAGATAGAATGCTGAGATTGAACACTTTAATACAGGCAACAGTGTACTATAAATTCTTGTAATGATACTTGTTTTGTCTTAATACAATCTAACATCTCAATTTCTTTCTAGACTGCACTGAACTGCAGCCTTCTCAATGCTGTTCCCTGCAATGACCAAGTATTTTTCTCGGAGTTGTTACGGCTAATTCAGAATCTATCAGGCAGTATGATTAGTTCCAATTGTCCCTTCAGCATCAGTTACCATCAGCTGTCTACCCTGAAGCTCACCTGTCATTTATTACTGAGTGCTTGATCACCGTTTGATCCTTCTGCATTCTTCATATCTCCTAGAGCTAACAAAGCCCATGTAATTTCACCTTGTCAGCAAGAAAAAAAAGAGTACTATTTATTGCCTTTCCAGACAATTTTCACAAGTTCCAGTATGGATCTTTACATTGTTCAACTATTAATTTTTTTCTTGAGCCCTTATTTCTCACCTTCTTGCAGCTCCCTAATCTGCAAGAGAACTTCCTTCTTACACTGAGATAATTTTTTTTTTAGTGAGTTTATCCACAGAAACTGTATTTACTATTGTAGCTACAAGATTTCCTGTCTTCAAGTAATGAAAGAATTCTAACAGACTGCAAAGATAATGTTTTCTTTAACAGGAACTCTTTTGATTCATTCTTTGATAACAGCTTTATCAAAATGATTCATAAAACTCCATACCAGCATGATCTCTACATTTCTTGCCAGAACTAGTCACAAGGCTGAGACTCACTCTCTCAAACCATTTGTACTCCCTACATCTTCCACTCTTCCCTTTATCTATTTGCTTTATCTTTATGTTTGCCTTTCACTTAGATTTTCAACTATTTGAGGATGGCTTTTATTCTTTTTTATGTTTGGACAGTGTATAGCACGGTGAGACTGGAGCCCACACATACAAGAAGTACCTGGCAAAGACAATAGTAACTTATTACATGGAAAATGTTTCAAATAAAGTGATTTACTGCTTATCAAGTGCAAACAGACGTTTCTGTATCTTCTGCTCAGGTACCACTCTGTTCAGTCCTGATACTAATAAAAAAAATTCTTTTCTTTCCCCATGGTTTTCTTACAACGACACTGCACTGATCCAAAATAATGCCACTCTTAGATTAACTCTACTGGATGTACAAGAAATTTATCTGGAGACCTCTACGCAGTTACCATCCTTAGACTTCAGATGGTATCAATTCAGACAATGATTTTTCTTATCTCCACTTTGGAGTAAGTTTTCTCCTTTTCCCAAGAAGCAGTTCAGTGTAAAAAGTTAGGAAATTCCATCACCTTGGTACATGCCCCTCTACTGTCAATAGAGTAAACGGCTTTTCTCCAGAAGTAAATGATGCTTTAATTATTTTTACCAAATCAAATGCTACTTACAGACTATTTAGTGGCAAATAACCAACTAGGGCAGATGGTGACAATTCCCTGGGTGACTATGTTGTAGTAGGGGGAAGAGCAAAGACGAATGCAGCCGAGCAGATGTCCAGTGCGCACGTGGAAGATGACAAATGAGTCACACTCCAGCATCCCATTTCCACCTCCACAAATGGATTTGTCAAAGGCATGAGTGTGAGGTCAAACACCAGCAAATTGAGACATCTCATAGGAAGAGAGGATGGAGGTCAGCTTGTTGACAGAGGAGAGGTTCCAGGAGAGTTCCCAAAGCAGCTGTATCCTCCTCAGGTTCAGGGAATGGTATGACTGAAGGAAAAGCCTAAAGCAAGCTATGTGTGTCATGGCTGCTGCAAAGAGCTTTCACTGGAGTGAACACTGTGCTTTAAAGAAACCATTTACTCTTGGAGAAAGCAGAACTGCAAGGTTCTTAAGACAGATTCAACCAGGTACACACCAGAGGAGAAAGAGAAAACTCTATGTTCCTTCCTCAAGAGGAATGGTAGGAAGAGGCTACCTCAGAGAATGGCACATTAGAGACAGGGTTCAACAATCTGGTGGCCATCATAAGCAGGCACAGTCATTTTGGTAGTACCTACCTTGCTGGGCAAGTGCAGATCTGAGCCCTCTGAGCCCTCTTACCAAATCCCATTTGCCCACCACCCACACAGCCTGTCGATTGTGTCACTGTCAAACTCACCAACACTGCAGCAGGAAACCTGAACATCCCCTCTGCCTTAACAAGAGGCCCCATCCCACTTTGGTTGAGCCATACAGATCAGGCCTGGAAAGGGCTAAACACTGCTCACACCAAGGCTGCAGCTATCCAAGCTTTCCTTTTCTTAAACCATCTATGGATTAATTAAGAATGTCCAGGAATATTCTCATCTCTGTATAAAGTCTACACAGCAAACATTCAAATAGTTTAAAATTCCTTATTAGGTAGTATAGACACAGCTTTAGATTCTATTCTGTGGTGCTACAAAAAAAATATCCACAGTCAGAGCTGGCAGTCAGCTTCCCTCCTGGGGCACTGGAGGCTGGTAGTGCAGCTGACTGTTATCAGGTCAGGAGCAGACAAGGAACTCTGCTCAGCAGTGACAGTGATGAAATCTATTGTTCAGTCCACAGCCAAGATGAATCACTCTCCTTCTCATCTCTTAGTGTCTGCAGACCTTTTAAGTTTTATATATTAGGTTATTGTGGAAGAAAAAAGAAAACAGCACTGAAGAAGAAATTAGGCAGAACCTAATGAAATGAGTCCATCTCAGGATAGTGGGAGGTTGCCCATGCAGTGTAGTCTTAAACTCTAAACCACTCTTGCCAACAGGCTTGTTTTAAAACATGGCAATAAGTGGGTACAAATAAAGGGAGACATTGGGACTGTAGGTGATCAGTTCTACCAGAGATCCCTAAAAGATCTGAGCACAATTGTTTCTTGTAAAAAATCAATATTAAACGAATTTAAGAAAAGTAACCCAAACAAGCAAACAAAGATAAAATACACACCATTACATCCATTGATATATGACTGATTGACACGACTGATTGACAGATTGTTTATGATCATACCATAAACATGAGAATATGGGTGTGAAAATTACCTTGAGAGATTGTGTAACCACACCTGTTCCTATACAATACCAGTGTGTAACACTTAGCATTGACAGGTTCAGAAAAACTTAACCACTACTTATAGAAACACAGGTTTCCACACAATATTCCATATACTTTTCAGAATATCTAGTATTTCAGTATGTGATGAAACAGCATATTATTCTCCTACACATAAAACTAATGAGAAGTTGGCAATAATGGTTTCACAAGGTAAATGCTTAAGATGTTACCACTAAGTAAAGCTTACAAATTCATGTAAAACCAAAAAGCTCTCTGAAATAATTTCAATACAACCTTCATTTTAATGCAGGGTAAGTGTGTGCCAGCTGTCCTCTTACCTGTGTTGTTTGTTTCACAAAGAGTAAGTTAAAAGAGATCTACAAGATGCCAGAGCCAAAACTGATGTGGCATTTTCTTTTTAAACTTCTGTTTTCAGAAATAGCAGGTTTGAACTTCACCTTCTGGGGAGAATTGCTCTTGCTTATTCTCAACATAGAGAGAAAGGACTTTTGAGGAAAATTTTAAGGAAATCCATGACTATATGTTTTAGTTAGCACACGTAGAAAGCTTAACATGTGCTTAACAATGTGCTTCCATGTGTCCATCAGACCAGTGATGAAAGTTCATGCACCTGCCCTCGCTCTCTCTTGTGTACCTGGGTCCATGGCAGGAAGGGAGCCACAAATGCATCTCACAATCCTTCCTTAAGACAAGATCCTGTTTTTTCAAGCCAATGATATAACCTTGAAATCGTGTACACACTGTGTATTATAAATAAATTTGAGCTGGAGCCCAGGCTGCAGCCTGCACTTGATACACAGCATGCACATTCTTTGTCTCAGCTGGACAGAGGAAGATCAAACAGGATCTTACATTTAAGAGATATCCACTGCTCACCATATTCTTAGTGCTCATTGATTTCAATAGAAATAATATCCACCTGTTATGCAGAGTTTCACCAGTAGATTTCAAAACATTTTACAAAGGAAGTCAACAATATTATCACCATGTTACAGCTGTGAAATTTGAAGTAAAGGGAGAAAAAGGACTTTGTCAACAGCCTCCAAAAAAAAACAATGGACTGAAGGAAAGTCGGATGAAGTCCAGCACAAGGACTGTGTTAAGAGGAGGGCAGGACACTACAAATGCATTTTATGGAAAAGAGGTGCTATCAGAACACAAGACCCTGAAAAATCAAAGCAAAGAGAAAGGTTAACACAGATACAAGGATCGTTCACGAGTAGAAGCTTAGGGAGATCTGGAGCAGTGCAGTAGGTATGAGCAGATGGTAAAGGAATTATCAGAACCAGTGAAAAGAAGGGACAAGTGGGGTATGAGAAAGAAAAATATAAAATGGAGCTCTTTGGTATGGACTATAAAGGGTCCTGAAAGGCCAGAAAAGAAGAGGCTGTAGCAATCCAGATAAAACCAATGATACCTGTTGGCAAGAGAGGGTTGAAGCTGTGTTCAGGTGTTTTCTGACCTGAGCAACTTGAGGTTGCGGGGTTTTTTAACTTCAAGCTGCAATCCACACTGAGGCTTTGCTAAGTCTGAAACAAAGGAGTTGATGTGCTTTTCATGCACCTGCCCTCCTCTGCTCTACTTAGATTTTTTCCAGGGCAGTTTTCTCTTTTCTGTTGTTTTATTTCCTCTAACATCATGTTTTTTCCCCTCCTATGATGATCTCTACTATCAGTTCCCAGATTTTGTGAGAGTACCTCCCCCCCGAAAAGTACAGGGTTTTTCATTTAAATTGATTTAAGCTTTAGTTCTGCTGTAAGAAGTTTTTCTTCTCTTCTTGCATTGCCATGACCAACACTTCTGCCCTTTACCTCAATCAACATGATAATGGCATTTGTGCTGCCATGCACAAGCCATCCAGCCTTTATGTCAGAATATTTTGTGGAGAAAAACAGAGCGACGGAGAATTCATCCATTTCAGATGCAAAAATATCAGGAAATTTTCACTCACTCTCTGACTGAACATGCCTGTGCATTTCATGTACCAATCTATATTAGTTTGGAAAGGAACACAGTATGACAGTAATGCCCTTGCATAGAAGGAGGTTTATTCATATTTGGACATTTCTTCACTGCTGGAAAGCAAAATGTAGGTGTAAGATCCTGTAATTGCAACTGCAGCGGCAGAATGCAGTAATTTACCTATTTAAGCTTCTGTGTTTGCATGTATGTGGTACATCCCCTCCATCAGTACAAAACCACATGAATTTTACACCTCAACACTTGTATAAATACAAGTCCAAAACTCTGAATCATCTTGATTCAGAATTATCAAAGTCCTGTTCCTCTTGCTACAAATATGACTTGACTTTATCACAGTTGCCTAGAGAGGATATGAAATACAGCTTCACCATTTTGTCCTTCTCTCTGCTGTCCACATGCAGATAACCCAAATCCTGTTTATTGATGGTGCTGAGGACATTTCATGGCACAGTTCATGAGCTGACTTTTACAGGCTCTACTGGGTCTGGGTTTCTCAGTATGTGACACTGAGCTTCTTCTTACCTCTTGCAAGCTTAAGGTGCTTTTGGAAATAGCTTCTCTAAGGCACAGATCTCTGGATTTTCTCCCATGCACGCTTCAGGAATAAGAAGCCAAAATACGTAGGATGCTAAATTTGTTTTCATAGTATTTAATATTTCTGGCGTATCCCATATTTTGAAGATCAGCCTGACTGGAATTTAGGAATACAATTATAAAAGTTTAGTATTGCTAGTGTATATAAAATACTGTGTATTTTTGAGAATATGCTGCTTTTTCTGGTGTTTGTTAAGCATTATTGATATTTTTCTGATTAATATCTTCTGAGACCTTCTCAATTTCCCTAAAACAGTCTTGGATCTTGCTGAAGTATAAGCAATTCATCTCACTACTTCCTTTTTGGTGTCAGGGAGTATTTCTTTCTAATGACCATCCACATATCCTACATTTATTAGTTTGTTTCGGTCAAAAATGAATTAATGCAATTGCAAAAGGATACTGATAGCCCTCTGCAATACCATCTTACAAACAACCTTTCTTCAGGAAAAAAAATATCATAAAAAGAAAATCTTTACTCCAAAACTGGAACTCCAGAAGTTTCATCTTTTTAACGAAAAAATCACTGAGAACTTAAATATGTCTGTCACCAGGCACAAGGATATTTGAGCAACATATTTTTGCACATAATTCCTCAAGGGCTTGAAGAACGGTGGCTCCCCACTTTAAATATCCTGTATCTGTTTTCCACACTGCAGGACTGGCACTCCTGCTAAGCTCCAGGTTTGCTCAGTGCATGTCAGGTTAACTGCTTTGCTAGTGAAACCTGAAAACCTTTCTGCACCATATTTGAAAAATTATATCAGTGTGGATGAATAATTAAAGAGGAACATAAAATAGTGAATTCCTACATCTAAGTATTTTGATTTCCAAAGAATCACAACATCAAAATCAGATCTTTTTCAATTTGACTGTTGAAATGGTCCATTGTGATTTTTTTGTTCTTCTTGAAAGTCCTTGAGCTGCTTTCATATGAAGCATTGTGGATCAAATAAAAAGATTAAGAGTTAGACAAATGTTTTCACAATGCCTGGATCTTCTGAGCTTCCCAGATATAAAAGGAGTTGAAACAAAACACAGCACAATTTGAACTTGTATCATTAAATAAAATCTTTGACTCATCAAGTGAGGAAATACCAATACTTCCGGCAAATACATGTGACAAAATCAAGAGCCTTCTTTAAAGTCATATGAAGAAAATAATACCAAGGCATTGCCCAAAAAAAATTGTCACTTGCAATTTCTTATATCAAGTCCTCAAAATGGGCACCCAGACAATATCTATACCTGAGGGTAATGAGCAGGAACGAACAGCACAACTTCCAAAATACTGTTTTGCCTTTACAGCTGTTCATGTATTCCATTCTCACCAGCACCCCACATTTCTGACATACACATAAATAACCATTAAAGAAGCCTAATGAATGGTGCAGCACGGACTGCTTTCTTTTGCACATGTTTCATGACCAACTCACCAAAGGCACATCAGAAATTAGGCTTTACTTATATAATGATTTATTTAAAGAGCAAGGTAGGAAAGATTGCCAGCTACGTGTGCTCATTAACAGGCTGAAACACCCTCTGTTGGTTATCAATGCCTTTTCTTTCAAGAACTCCCAGGAGGTAATTCCTAGTGTGTTTGTTCTCTACTTCATTTGTGTGTCTCTCCCCATTGTAAAACCACTATGCAATATGCATGGATGTTTGCTGTACATTAATACCACTATTTCCAGACTGAAGTGATTAGTGAAGCTCAAAATAATGCACACAGGAATGTATCTCTTCAGTTTACTGTTCTAAAAATAGGAAGAGTCTGGATTTAATAAAGCTTGTCAATGAAGGCTTGCCTCCTTAGGGCTGTGAGGATCAGGAAAAGAGCATTTTTTTAACATCAAACCCAATATTTTTAATGAAAGAGATTATATGCAGGTCTAAAAATGCATCTGTACAGAGGACGTGCAGTAAGGATGTCTCACTGAGTCTGCAGTGCATTACAAAGCATGGGGAGAATGATACACACTGTAATGCTGTGCAAACCCAAGGTATCTAAAAACCACCCCATTATTGAATCAGTTCAACTGATACTCACATTTGAAACAACTCACATTCTAAAATCACTCACGCTTTTTAAAAAGGATTTTTTTTCAGTTAACCTCTTTCTTTAGGTTTCCCCTTAGACATTAAGAGCCTGTATTTACAGTCAAATAATTACATATGTGACATTTTAAAAGAAACAGAAAAGGTCTTCGGAATTACGCTTATGTTTTTTACTTAGGGAATCAAAGATACAGGCTGAAGACGCAAAATTGTTTTGAAATTTCTCTTTTATCTATAAATCACAGAAAAGTAAAAGGAAGCCGTTTATTCTGCTGTATTATTAATACTTACCTCTAAGCCTAAGAGAACTCGCATTATGTCTGTCAAAATCCTGAAAATTATTCTTTTTCAAGTCTTCAAATATTGTGTGATGGATTTAAATCCATTAAAGGAAGATTTCACTTCAGATCCATAGCATTATACTCAAACCATCCAGGGATATTTGAAAATTTAAGCCTGTAGTACCTTCACAACTGATTACTTTAATGGCATTTTAGATAATACACACCAACTGTTTGGAATTACCTGTCTACATCAGTGTCACGTCAAACTAGTTTTTCTGCCTACATCAAGATTTTGTGGCTCTGTATGGGAATCACTGTGTTATTCTTGTCATTCACACTTCTAGTGCTGTGCTGTTATCCATCGCTTAAGCTAATGAATAAATAATAGCTATTTTCCCTATTTTTGTCAAATTAAACTTTACTTCAGCTGGTCTTTTGCTGTTTTTTCAGCTCCACTGGGAGGAGAAGGGATTTACAGTTATGTTTTCTGAATTTAAACTTAGCAGTAAGTCTCTGTCTTCCTAAGCAAAAGAGTGTATCGAGCCAACCCCTGCAGTGCATGCAAGCAAAAGCATTGCTTTTGAGGCTGCTTGATTTCTCTCTTCATCCCAGCCCAAACCTGTTTGATGGCTACAAAGGAAATATCCCAGTCCAAAGGATCAGAGAGACACTCAGGAGCCAGAATCCCACAAATGCTGACTGTGTGGCAGATCTTCACATTTTATTTATTCACCCAGCTGTAAATTCCCTTTCCTGAGTATGGATGCCAGATACTCGCCCGGAGAGGCTGGGAAGGAGCACAGCCTGTGTCTTCCTCCCAGCTTCCCAAATCCCAACACATGTGCAGACCCTGACCCTCTCCAGGCCAGCAAGAGGGAGCCTGGTGGGGGTCCCTGTGGATTGAGCACAGAGGTTGGACCAGATGACCCACCGTGGTCCCTTCCAAGCTGACCCATTCTCTGATCTGTGTGATCTGTGATGTGCTTCTATGGCCTCTTGGAGACAGCATCAGCATCAGAATGGAAATATGGGAGCCAGGAGGGAGAAGTGTCATGTAGGGGCAGCACTGAGAGTGTGACACCCCAGCAGCTCCCAGGCTTTGTGGTGTGCCAACTTCCCATATTGTACATATAGGAACTCCCTGTCCAGAGTATGGATTTTCCCAAAGGTTTCTCAGGAAGACACCTAAGCTAGAGCTGTCTGTATCTTCCAGCTAAATTCAGCAATCAAATATCTGGTAAATCTCTACCCCTTCTATGGAAAACAAGAACTGGAAAAAAATCTTCAAACTGGATAGACTCAAAGAGAATTAGCCAAAACCACCATCAGAGAGGGAACAGACGACAAGGAGAGATCCTTGCCCTGCAGTCTGTCAGAGAGAACCTCCTGTTCTGTTAATCAAAGGGCCTGCTAGTGCTGCAATTTATACAGCTATGTCTTTATCCAAGATTAATTATGCAATTTTGTGTTACATCCAGATTCTACGATTAGAGTGAATATTTTCAGACGCTGCTTGGACTTTGCTTCCACGAGTTCAGCTCCAAGCATCACCTTGACTTCTATAGCTGCAGCCAGGAACAACTGTGGCTACGAGGGATCTCTTGGGAGAATCCCAGCTTGAGACTGTGTAGCTTTTGATGCTGCTTAGCCATGTCCAGCCTTTCAGTTTTAAAATGCATTGCAAGGGTGTTTGTGACACGACAGATTGTCATCCAGGAGTTTATAGACCTCCTCCTGTCTTTCCATCTGGCTTTTGGGTTCTGGATTTTGGGTTGTAGGGTTATTCTCCAATATAATTACATGGAAGAACACCTCCATCTTTAAGAAGACAATGGCCAGAGGAGATGCAAAGTGTTACATGATTATTTAGCTTGTAGAATATCAGAAGTGTAGTCTTTTTGCCAAGTCCCTGCACCTGTGAACACGGGAAGTTGCTGTTCATCTTATCAGCACCCTGTTCTGGTGGTGGCACTGAACTATTTTAATACTGAAATTTGTTAATTCATCTTCTTTACTGAACATCTTATGACTAAGTCTTATGTAAACTCCACAGAACACCTGCAATCACAAAGACTTGCAGCATAAGAAGCAACCACAAACTTCACTTACATGTTCCATCTAGTTAACAAGGCTTTGTATGGAATCTAATGACAGACAACAGGAAAAAAATCTTTTACCTGTGCTTGGTACAGAAAATAATTTAAACTACTGGGAAATTTAGCTTTTTAGATGTCATGGAAAATGTATGAGATGTTATAGTCTAGATGGCTACTGATAAATTATAGAAGAACTTAGGAAACCATAACAACAAAAGTTAAGGGATTTTGCATGCAAATTGATACCTGGGATATAAGTCCTAGGTTGGATCCCAAATAGGAAAGGATATTTTCAAGTATAAATAGGAGCATATCCTTCTTCTGCACACCCCAGGCCTCACAAGTCTTGTAACATTTATGACCAAAGTCTTGTGAGAGCATCACGTTAGCATTACACTTCATCCATGTTAACCCACAGCCTTTATGTTCATCCTCAAATCTTACTGCTCTGCTCCCAAGCCTAATCCAGATCAAAATTTGCACAAAAGATATTAAGGGATAGGCTGTTCTATCCCTGTTGAATACTGTATCCTTGAATACATTATAGGTTTTCATTTTAGTCTTCAAATTACAGACACCATGAAAGCATGCACATTTGATAGCTGCTTTTTAAAGCTGAATTCTCTGCAAAGTCTTGCTCGATACAGTATGGATCAGACAAAAACACACCTAAGGGGTGTCATAAAGCATTTTCATAGGTCATCCTTTGACACCCTCCTGAATGGTAATGAAACCAACTTCCCTTTGCTGTTTTCAATGGAGTCGTCACATGATTAGTTTTCTCCTAAAGCAACTCACAGGTGGATGATTTGATCAGCTGCTGTTTTCATGCAGCACAAAAAGACTTCCCTCCTCTCTCCGTTCTGTGGTGCAGCATGAGCTGCAGAAGTGGCACCTGTGCCACCTCTGACCTGCACCAGCATCCTCCAGACCAGAGGAATTCTGAAACTCACACATGTAGGTGGCACCACTGGCTGGTTGCAAAGCCTGGGATTCAAAAACTGCCTTTTTTTTTTTTCTCTCTGGCACTGGTTAGACCAAGAAATGCTTCAAACACCAAAATCTAAATAAGAGCTTTCCCTACTACAAGGTAGTAATTTTTTCTTAAAATAGAAGTTTGCTCCTCTGAAGAGCTTTTTAACTTCCTCTGCCTATTTTGTGAAATTCTCTCTTACATCTATAAATTATAGCTAGACAGACATAGGATAACAGTTCAAAGGCAATAGAGTGTCACGGAATAAACGTGCTTTTAGATGCTTTCATGGGGTTTTTTCTTTGACATTTCCATGTAATTTAGGGTTAATATGTCTGCCACTGCACCCAAATGTGTAATGCCAAACACTGGGGAGTGGTGAGTTTTCTTTCACTCTTTTCCTTCCAGCTTTAGCATCGCACCTGATTTTCTGTCACAGCCTTTGAGTGGCAGCGCTCCTGTCCTCACTTGCGCGTACCTGGGGGACGCAGCCGTCTGTCTGCAGGTCCTATTCCTGCAGACAGCACAGTAACAGAGCCCTGCCCGCAATTCCCTGCTCCTCTGAGGGAAATGGAAGGGATAAATCTTTGCATTTTCCCTGGAATGATACCCGCGAGCCGCTCACCAGCTGCATGGGCACTTGTTAATGTCCCCGTGCTGGCCGCACGTTTGTCTGCAAAACCACGGGCGGATTTAAAGGTTTGGAACAAGTATTTTGGTGGAAGCATTTTCCGTGGAGCCGTTCATCTCTGGAGATTGGGCTGATTTCCAAACCAGGGAGTTTGGAGGCTTTGGATACACCAGGCTGCCCTCCGGCGGCCGCCGCCGCGCCGCGCCCGCTCCCTGCTCTGCCAGAGCCGCTTCCCGGCCTCGCTCCCCCCGCTCCTCCCCACACCAAACCCGCCGGCCGGGGCTGCTCGGGGGTACAGGCAGCTCGGGGGCACAGGCAGCTCGGGGACCCCGAAAGCCTCAGGAGTGCTGCCTGTGAGCGGGACACGCTCCCAAAGCCTCGTGCCTGAGCTCCCTCCCCGCGCTCGGGCTGTAACTCACCTCCCGCTCTGGAGGGGAGAACCAGAGACGGCAGAACACATTCTTTGTCACCTCTTATCAGTTTTGAAATAAAAATTTAAACGGCAGTGAGCTGCTGCAAACTCGTGTCATTGCTGCCAGTAGTTGGTGCTCCATGTCCCTGTGACCCGTGTCCATGGGGACAGCATGCTCCTGGTGCTCCATGTCTGTAGGTGCTAAAAAGCTAGAAGCGGAGAAATTCTTCAGCCTTTTCTCAATATTCTGTGAGCAGACTGACTTTGCTATGTAAACTATTTAAACATGGTCACAGTTTTATAAACTTCTTGCACCTGCAAGTTGTTTTGCAAGATTGTTATGGCTTTGACTTTGAAAATATTTTGGAATAGGTATCTTAGAACTTGGCCAATCCTCTCAAGGGGTGGATGGCCGAGGAACCAATTACCTATTGCCACTCAACACACCTTTTGTGATCTATCCTATAAAAGTAGTTAGAAAATTATTAAAGCGCTTCCACTTGTTCATAAGCCTGGACTCTGTCGTTTTCCTCATGCGTCTCGGACGTAACAGCGACACCATGTCCCCTTGAGCCACCTGTGGGGATGGTGTGTTCAGCTGATGCTTTCAACCTGCCTGTGATTCTTCAGGGACTAATTCTAAGCTGCTGGGTCCGTATTAGGAAGGAAGCAATAATTGCATTTGGTTTCTACACGCTACAAAAAAACCTGCTTCCTTTAGTTATTACAGCAAGATGAATGGGAAATGCTTCACGTTTATTTTCAGAGACAGTTACTATCACCCTCAAGTCAATTGCTATTATCAGTGCTCAGAGAAGAAAAGGAAGTGCCGCTTTCAGAGTGCAGTGGTCTCACCTGCTCCCATTTGATTTTGAATGCCTCTCAAAAACAGGGGAGATTTAGTAACTTGCCACTGTGTATTCTAAGAGCTGAATCAGCTCCCGTGCAGAAAGGGGCTGCACCTGGGGCCAGTGGAATGCAGCAGGTTTGTTCGTCTTCACGCTCAACCTGCTCGCATCACAGGCATGGGAGTTGAGTCACCTGCAACCAAGGATCACTCCCCTGTAGCAAAGATCTGAATTTGTGAATTCTAACACTGGCAGTGGTGGGGAAAGCAGCAGTGTCACAGCTCTGGCTGCTGACGGGGTACAGAGGTAGCACTGAAAGTCAGTGATCTGCCAGTAGGCATGAGGTCAACTTCTCTTGCTTTCTGTCTTTGGTAAAGCTCTTATTTTCCTTCAAACTAAGATTTTAGGGTTATTCTCCAGCACAATTACATGGAAGAACACCTCTATCTTTGAGAGGACAATGGCCAGAGGAGATGCAAAGTGTTACATGATTATTTAGCAAACTCTGCAACAGGCTGGTGTTCTGCAGGAGGGGACCTAATGCCACGTGTACTCTACAGATCTTGGTGCAGAGATGTTTTATAAGAATGCACTGGAGGTTGTTTCAACTCCTATGAGCCCAAAACATCACTGGTAGTTCCACCTTGGCTGTCTCATAACAAATTTTGTCACAAAAAACTGTCAAATGCCAGGCCAGGTCTTCCTAACATCGGTGTTAAAAAAGGGAAAATACCCTTGATATCGGTATATAGTACCCTTGATATAAAGTACCCTTGATAAAGCGGGAAGGATCAGCCAGTTTGCAATGGACACTAATGGTATGAGGGAACACTTTATTCAATTATACCATGTCTCTCCTAAGTGTGAGAGAAAGGGTGCCTTGCACAGTTGTGTGAAAGGGTGCTCTGCTGCTAAGGTTAAAAAGCACCCCACAAAATGTGAATGGGAATATGGCACTCACATAAAGGAGACTCGTGTACAGGTCACTCATACACAGCACACAAACCTGGGTGCACATGGTACAAGCACTACCGTAAGCAGCTGACCACAGAGATTTGACACACATCATCAGCTGTTTAACAACTAGCTTATTAGATCAGATTTGATCTAACCAGGAATCTGGTTAAGGGTTAAATCTCTACAATTAAAACCTCCTCTTGCTGAAGATTTTTTTTTAAATAAAGAGCTTGTAGCTGAATGGTAAATAAGATTTAGGTCTGTTAGAAGATTAAGTGTTCTGCTCTGTTCCTAAGCTTAATCTTAAGGCAATTAATAGTTCTCAAGGTCTGAACAGTAGGGATATGCATGAATTTTCTTAATTCCACCAGCTGAAAGTGAGTTGAATGACTTCTGCCTTACATTGTCACACAAACACTGGCATGGCTTGCAGTGATGTAAATCAGCAGTAGTACAAGATTATCCACCAGTGATCCATAAAAAGAGCAATACATCATAACATATTACAGCAGATTAAAAATGTGTAAAAGAAAATCCTGTCAAAAATCATAGTAAGAATGGGTACTATTTTTTTTCCTTCAATTTACCCTCTTGTTTAACTTCCTGGTTAAAATGGATGAAGTTAATGAAGCAGTTTATAAAAAAAAATAGTTGTGAACCAGCATGTTTAATCCACATCTGCATTTTATTGTTCTTTTTGTGAGTGGGGTATGTGGTGTAACATATACAGAGACATATTTCCATCCTAGAACCACATGGAAGAGCATGGGCACAACCTCGTTTTTCCCAAGTCATGATGCTGAAATTGTTTTTCCTGACTTCCCATTCCCACTCTTTCCAAATGAGCACAGCAATCCCATATTTTCCTTTTTAAACCATATATACTCATTGAGCCTCTGCTGTCACATCCTGAACAAGGAGTACAAGTGAGCAGCGTTTCTGGGTGATCAGCTGGGATCACGTTTGAGCCGAGACGGAAGTTATGGGTTGATATTGCAGCAAGCAGTCATCAGCTGGATGACCTCATGCAGTGCCTTTTTTTGGGTGTCAGCTTTAACGGTATCAAGTGTTAATTTGGTACTCCTGGGGCCTGACAGTGACACACTTCATGGACCAGCAGTGGGTCACAGAGCAGAGCTGAGCATGGCTTAGGAGGTTCTGGATCACATGGTGGTCACAGCTGCTTTTGCCTCCCAAACAATAACCCAGAGCGCAACAGCAAATACAGAAAGTGATCATTATGAAACAGCCTAATTAGGTTTGCCATCTACTCACAGTGTTATTAATCACCTTATCAACAGGGATTATATCTTTGTTTGAAGTTCCCACTTTGTGCAGTAATTATAGTCTAAATGTCCTGTGCAGTCTGTTCACCTCAGGAACGGTGAGTTACATTGTTAACGTTGCAGAATTGAAATCGTCAAGTTCTACCACACAGAGAACACACCAGAGCTCTGCTGAGACAATGTCCTCAATCTACACTCTTCAAGACCCACAGGCAGCAAACTACCTGCAGCCAAATTAATGATTTTTCTTAACAATGTTTCACCTTTTAAAATTTTTTTTATAATAAATCATGATTTAACTTCCTAATAATTTGAAATAGTCAAACTAATATCACAAATACAGAAATTCCTCCTGACTGGCTGCTAGTCACTCTTCACTGAAAGGTCTACTAGTGATTCTGCTGTTGTCTCTGAGTGCCTAAACAAGGGAAGTTGTTTTTTAGTTAAGTTATATTTAAATGTAAAATACTTAAAATTTCTTGGTAACTCTGTTCTGAGAGCTCCTGTGAGGACATTTTCATTGCTCTTCAGAACACTTCTGCCTTTGGGAGCACAGATTCGCCTGATTAATTGTTCAAAATAAAGGAAAAAAAATGGATACGTGCAAAGTATCCAGCAGATTTTCTTCTCAATTACATGTTAGTGAATACTTCTCATTTTTAGCTTTGCAGTTGTGCCCCATATTCTCAGGGGCTTCTGATTGAATCCTCATTAATTTTGCATCATATAGAATGAGCTTTAAAATTTCAAGTGGGTGTCAAGTTGCATTTGGACTTGTGTACTCATTCTGCCTGAACTGTTATCCACGCACAAACAGTGCATGAATTGGTTTGTTTGTTTGCTTTTATTAGGGTTAGGGTTAGGGTTAGGGTTAGGGTTAGGGTTAGGGTTAGGCTGCAGCATCATCCTTTCTAAAAAAGGAGGATGCTGCAGCCCTCATGTAGAACTTCATGGTGCGAGTATTTTCGTGTGTATTTTATAAAAAATAAAATTGTTATAATGGTGTGTGTTTGGTGTGTGTTTTGGTGTGCATTCTACACCCCTTGGTTCAAGTTACATAAGAAAAGCACATCAGTATCATGCCAAGGCAGGTTCCTCTGTCCACTGGAAGATTGCTCTGCATATGCAGACAGTCTGTCAGAACTAGTTTGTCGGCTTTAAGAGCTCTAAACACATTTTTTCATGCTTTCTCCTGGGTAAAGTTCTGTGCTATTCCTGGAAGTAAGTTTTGCTATAAAAGATGCTTTCAGTGGTCCAGGAGCACAGACAGCATGTATGCACTTAGATTTCTATGATTATTTTTTTAATAGTGTTATTAATAACCTTAACTGACTTCGTGTTCTATTTTGCTATTCAGCTCAGGTTTTCGTTTTCTTCTGTTTTGTGCAAATTGTACTGAGGTTCCACAGGAACTTAGAAAGAAAACTTTCTGTAGCTCACTGAAAAGGATAGGAGGTAGCAGCCTTCCTTTCCAAATGCCCACCAACTATGCTGTCATCTCAAGTTTTAGGCCGTGTGAGCCATAACCAAAGAATCAAGACGACAGATGCATACTGATATGAAATCTTTACTCACCTGCATAAAAATTGAACCATTTAAGCAGTTTCACTGTCACAGAATAATGTAGCTCGAAGCACTTTTTTGCCTCAATTTCCTGATGAAGCACAAGAGCAAACTTGCAAAGAACAGTGACAGTAGAAATATAGCACACACACCCAGGCAAATAAAACTATTCTTTTCTTAAATGCAGTGTAAAACCAGAGTGACTGCCAATTCACCTTCTGAACCTGACAGCGTTGCTCACCTATGGCAGAAACGTAACTGTCTCTACAGTACTTGAATTTTATGCTAGAGTTTGTTTCTCTAGGACAGTTTGATAAGTTGATTGTGTCATGAAATACTTAAAACTTGTAGCATAACAACCTCTCTGCAACACAGAAAAGCGTAACCAAACTCTGTTGAGGTTTACATATTTCTACCTGCCAGAACAGTCCAACTAAACAGTATTATTCCTATGATTTGTACATTTTCTTAAAACTGACCCATACACACACTTCCTTTCTTTTATTGAGTATGCTAAAAACAAAAAGGGCTGTGTATGAATTTTTCAAATCAATATTGACCTTTTTTTCTTAAGCTATAAAAAATGTAACCTATTTCTGTTTCAAAGTTATTACCAGGCAAGCTGATGTTCTGCTGGATGCTCTCAAAGCTTTTCAGTGCAGTAAATATTGTTGATATAATTTCACTGACATATGGATCAGAATAATATAGATAGTTCATAGCCAATTGTTTGAAATACATTTGTGTAGTAGCATCTAAGAGGAGTGGGAAATAAAATAAAAGCTTGTAAAACTTGCTGCCAGCATCTAGATCAGTGAAGAAAGAGGTGATTGAAAACATCCTAGTTTTATAGCAGAGAAAGGATTGTTATTTTATACAAGGTCAAATATGTAGAAGAAAAAATACCATCCCTTATTTGAATAAAGTATAAATATTAATTTAACATAGGAGCCTGGAAATAAAATAATTTCTAAAAATATGTGATTATGTATTAAATATTCACCCAAGGATCAGAATAATAAGGTGACCAAGAGACAGACTAGTATATAAACTGGAACAAACAAAGAATTACAAGCAGCGTCCTTGCAGTGTAATCGATCAAAGACAGTTGCACTTAGAGTTGTGCGTGTGAATGTGTGCTGACAGGGTCCTTTACTAGCACAAACACAGAAAATGAAATGGCCATTGCCCAGTAAACTGCCATCTCTGCTGCTGATGGCTGCCTTCTGCAAGGTGAGTTGGCTCATTCCCTCTCTCACTGTCAGTCTCCAAGCTTCGCCTCTGGGAGAAGGAAGCATTTCCTTCGTCATCACCGACAGTCTGAATGTGCACATTGCTACTGTCATGTCCAGGGAACTACTTCTGTCCTCCAAACCCAACAGCAGTCAACTGCTCACATGGGGCACCCTCTAATCATCTGTGACTGACAATGACAAGAGGAAGAATCAAAAGCAAAGCTTTTCTTTTCTTTTTTGAAGAAGTGAAGACAAGAATAACTTATTACCACCCCCGAATAAACTGGTCAATATATTTTTAAAGTAAGGCATCTCCCAAACTGCATGGGGTGTCCCTATGTGGATTCAGGAAGCACAAAAACTCTCCTCATACACAAGTGGAAGGTATGAGAAGAAATAACTACGTTATTCACAAATGCATTAATTGCATTCAAGAGAGTAGAGTGGGAAAGAAAATTACAACTCACTTGGTAGTGTGTGAGCAGAAGAAATCCCCTGAGAGGTCGTGTAATCAGCATGGCAGGTGGTTGTATTGTTGTCCTACAGGCCATGTAAAATATTCATCAGAATTGACAGGCAGCACATGAATATCAGTGGATATTAAATAAGGCCATGAAACTTTTTTTTCCCCTGATTTCCAGCAGCCTTTCTAGTTCAGCCACACCAACCTATCTATTTTTACTAGCAGAAGGGAATTTCATTTCTGTCCTGGTATTGTAGGTGCCTCAGAATTCTCACATAATGCAGACGTAGCTATTGTACCTCCAAAATGATCCTCTGACCTAAACAGTGTTCTAAAAAAAATCATCCAGGCTTCTGATTTGTACAGTGAAGAGTGACATTGTCCATAGCTGCTGGCAACACTGCAGGAGATTTTCCCTTTGGAAGAAAACCTGAAATACAGGCATTCCAAAGTTAAACAGCAGTTTCAGGCTGGCTGTCCTGGTAGGGGATGGAGGTGACACCTTGTTTTTCTCACACCGCTGCTGAAATGTGGTGTCATACTGGCCATGCAAATGTACACAACACCAGCAATGGAGAAATGGTTTCCTGACCTTTCTAGTAACAAGTGTGAATTTGGAAGGCCTTCACATTCTTTATTCCTTCACATTCTTTAAACTGCTGCACTGTTGGCGAAGTGGAAAGGGAGGGAAAAGGATTTTCAATGTAGCCCTACTACACCTCTCACACACAGATTGCAGGTGGTAAGAATAGACAGACCATTTTTTCCAAGCTTTATAAAACGTGTCCTTAGGCAGTAGTTTCAAAACCACTTACTCTGAATTTTAAGTCTCGTGAAAGTGTTTCATTTTCTCCTTGAATATTTGATCCTTACCCAGACAAAGCAAGAAAATTGAAAGAGTTTTGCAGTCTTTATTTCTTTCCCACTCACTTAGCAAGGAATTTGGTAAGGATGATGTTACCAGAAACTGAATCAACCAATTAGCAGGACTATTTATCTTGTGCTTCTGCTGAAGAAGGAACATGGGAGACTTGAGAATACTGAAAGAGCAGTAGAGTATGCAAACCATCAGGGTGTTTCATAAACTGCAGACACTTTTCACACAGAGAACGAGGATTTAAAAAAATCTCATTTAATTATTTCATGTCCCACTGTTGCTGTCACCTTCTATAAACAACTGAGTAAAGAAAGATGAACTAGGAAAAGTAAACTAAAGCTTAATTAAGAAGGTATTTTCCTCTCTTTCCTACTCAGGCCCATGCATGTATCATGTCCCTAGGATACAGCAGACGTGTCATTTCCTTGCTCTGCTAATTAGAGACACCATATTCCCTGAACAGAGTGTTGGAGGTATATTTTCAACCATTTATTTTAAAACAGAGTGACAGTCACATCCCTAACTTGTAAGCATTCGTGTAAACGAAGCCTATTTGCTCAACATCACTTAAATCAAATTGACATTTCACACCTTTTCAAAACTAGAACTCTTCCAAAAGAGGTCAACACTGAAAGCCTTGGATATGACACCAAGAAAGTTGTAGTAGGTGGTGCTGAGACAGAAACATTTTTTAGGCTGTCACTGAAAGCCTGTGGAGGCCTGAAAGACATGAGCCCTAATTATTATGTCTGAATGCAACTGAAACAGTGGAGTGACTGCTTAGCAGGCAGAAAATTAATGACCAAGCAGAATATCTGTAAACTATCAAAGGAGTAGCCAAAATCTGCCCAACATACCTGTGGCATGTTATGAGTCTGTACAGACCAGGAAGTACCTAACCTGAGTATTTAAAGATGCCTATCACCAACTGAATAAATAGTGCTGCCAGTAAGTGGAATTTTCTACATGTTTATGCATGGATAAATAACCAATTTAAAGTTGCATTATGGAAGATAATAACCAGGAGGAGAATGCATAATATGATGTAGGAGCTGGCATACAAAGGCGATGCACAGCTTCCCTCCTTCGGATTCGGGCTGCCAAAGCTCAGTGTGTGTCATTTAATCAGCACAGTGTCTTGTGTTTATCTGTCATCCTGCTCTCCAGGGAAACTGCCATGGCAAATAGACTGTGAGGAAAAGTGTGGTAGCTTTATAAGGACTTGGAGTAGGCAATGGGTGCCCCTAGGTGAGCAACAGCAGGAGGAATACCATGAGTGGGTTGACTCGAGTACCACCAGCTCCATAGGGACAAATGTACCTGAGGTTCTGATTAAATCCACATTATTTTCAGCATTATGGAAAAGGTACTTTAACATTTCAGGTGGCTGTTAAGTTTTTTTCATCTGATGACCCTGGGGCCTCTGGTACCATCCTGTGCCCACACTTCCAAGGGGTCCAGTCCCATCACCTGCCTGTTCTTTTCTACTTGGTGTTTTTTCATAAGGTCATGGATAATTGACTCTCTCTAAGGACAACTTGTCATTACTACCTATTAATTACAGAAGTACATATAACAACAAGCATTAGTGCTACATGTGCATGGTCTTTCCTTGACATCACCAGCTGCAGAGCAAGGGTCCATGTGCTTTGGTGTCTGACCAGCGTTTTAATGCTTTTGCCAGCTTAAAGATAAACTTTCACAACAGCAGCCAACCTCTCTCAAAAGTCACTAGTAACCTTGCTGGACACATTAAATGGAAATGTCTGTAAATATGTTGAATATTAGAGCTGAGCATCACCCTTCACATAACAAAGCTATTCAAGGAGGGCATTTCCATCTCAGAAAAGGGCCCAATATCTTGCAACATATAATTTGCATAACCAAGAGATGGCAGCACTCCATCAACCGTTTGCCTGAAGCAGTCATTTGGAAATGATAATGAATCTGTAAGCACGATACCTGTGTGTATGAACAGCTCTAGGAGACTAAAAACAATGGAATAACGATGGAGCAAGACCTGTAATTATTATTCTATTGCTTTATAAAGGTCAAGTAAAGATGAAATTCATTCACCAGCAACTTGAATTATTCTTTACCCACCTTTTACTAAGAATAGGACATAGCAAGTATTTGTTTTCATTTGGTTGTCTCATAGATGTATATTCTCAAAGCATAGTTCATTAGATAAAAAAATGACCTTTCACAAAAACTTAAGAAGCACATATATATCAAATATATACTTTCATTTAAAGCACTTTCTCAGCAGTTGAAAAAGTTCCTTCGTAATAATCTTAAGGATCAAGGCATGTGTAAAAATTTAACATTTAATTATGTATATGTGTATGTATGTATTGGTGATTGTATTCTGCAGACTGATGCTGGACAGAAATTGGAGGAGCTTAGGATTTCCCAAAGAACGCCACTATCCCATATCATCCGGCTTACATGCACGCAAGGGGGTTGGTAGCAGTGATAATTAACCTCTTTTGCCACATTCAGCCTAATTTACTTTTAGATTCAATGAACAGGGTATGGAGTCCAGGAACAGCCTGCAAACAGTGCTACAAGGGAAATGAGCAGCACAACTCTATGGGCACTATGAGGTGATGAGGAAACTGGGTAAAAGGCTGGCAGTAATGAACTCGGCTGAAAAGGAAATTGTTGAACTGAGCTGTTGCTGTTGGATGAGTCTTGAGAGCAGCATTATTTAAATTAATGAGATTCACTGCTGACTAGTGTTAAGACTGCTTTCCACCTCTGTTCCTTGCTGCTGAAAATAATGTTCCAAGCAAAAGCCAGGTTCAAACAACATTGATTATATCTCAGAAAAAATAAGTTACAAAATATCACTAAGGATCTTATGGTTTTTTGCATGTAAATATTATTCTCGCTTTAAAATATCTGATTAGATTTTCTCCTATTACAACCTTTTTTACTTTGTTCTAACTCCATTGGTGTAACATTTAATTTAATCCAATACACAAGGAGAATCTGTTTGTTTTCTTAAAAAATACCAAACATAAATTTTTGTGGCTTTTGTTCTTTTTTGTGTTTTTTTTCCTATCGTGACTTTGCTCTTCCATGGTATCTCTGTCTATACAGACAACATTGACCACTATTGGGTAGTTCTAGTTATACAAAATATTATCTTTCTTAGAAGACCAGCAAATGGGTTCAGTTTTGTTTAGGAGTGGGAGTATCATAGCAGCAGGAGTATCACTCAAAAAACAATTCAGTATTTCATCAAAAGATACTAAGTGTAGGTGGTAACTAGAAACTGGAATATATTTTTATTCTACGTTAGCGTGTACATCCTAAATTACAACAATCAGACTAGATGAGACTGAAGCTATCCTGAGAACAAGTCTAACTGTTCATCTCTTCTTGTTTTTATCTACCGGCTGCAGCACCAGCTTTCTCCTCTTTCTCACACAAATTAATCCTGCTGCCTGTAATGAGCTCCAGTGACACTGGAAGGAGATCCAGGAGACTGTACATAGTACCCAGAGAAAATCACTCCATGAAACTGAGCAAGTTCTCCCCAAAACAGATTGGAAGCTAAGTTTTTCTGGCTATTTCTATTTATGGGCCTGGAGTCCCCATTCATTATTAGTTCAATGCATTTTCAGAGGGTGGAAAAAGAAATCTTAAGAACATATATCACGAAGAACTTATAACAGCAAATTTCTTGAATTATGATTAGCTCAATAGAAATCCGGTCTTATATAAATATACGTTGAAACACCACATAAAATTAAATATAATTCCCAGGGGAAAAAATAGTTTTCTTTTTTTAATCCTCTCTGAGATGATCTATTTTTCTGGAATCTATTCTTCTCCTCTTCCCCCCACTCTATGTGGTTGTGTCAGAATCAATGATCTACTTATAGATAAAAGGACAATTTTTTTACTCAACATTGAGTAGATTTATACTTCTTTCTGTTGTATTTAGTATTCCTTTTAAGTTTCGGGGTTTATTTTAATGTGGACAGAAAACTTTCGATAACTGCTTTGAAGATAATTCCCATATCAAGCAGAAAGCACAAAAGATGACTAAAGTTCAAAACTTTTTAAGTTCTGACTTAGGGAAGATAGGAGAGCTCACTTTTTCCAACGCAGGGATCTCCAGGTTGTTCAGAAACACTGCTATTTGGCTCACTTCCTTTCTCGAGTTTCACACTTCTCAGCCTCTACCTTTGCATGGGATTCCTTGATCTGGTTTGCACTCCCGGTCTGCTGGTCAGCAAAACACAGATTGTGATTTTATTTCTTTCTCTCATTTCTGTGACAGAGGCTTAATTTTAAGTTACCCATTGCCGATATACCCATTTGTAACATGCTCCTATGTGTTCTAAACACACTTTTACCTACATGATTTAGCGATTGCTCTACCGAGTTTTTATTAAAAAAGTGAAATTTAACCCTTTTACAAATGAATGGATGGCACCTTGTTATATTCCCATAACTTTATTCAGATTTATTAGATACAAACTTTCCAGCACTTGATGTAAAGCACCTCCAAGGTGCTTTTGTCACAAGATCATTATTTGTCATGATTTGGGCTATTTAAATGCATATCACGCTTTGATATCTCTAAAGTCACTTCTGGCTTACCACAATTAAAAAACCACCATTAGTTTCAGGGCATTATTTGATGGAATTTAGGACCAGTTTGAACTCAAATCGGTAGGAATACACACGTACTTTCTACTAAGCACATTTGCTAGCTGAAGAACTCAGTGAAAGTTCTTAGGAACGACCTAAGAAAGGTGTTTTGACCTTGTTTCATGTAGAAAAACGTTTGCATGATCCTTATCCATTCTAAGGTAACAGACTGCTGACAGAGATTTAAGTACGAACTCCAAAACTTGAAGCAATTTGCCATAAAGCAGAAATAGAGAATGTGTCTGCAGTAAAACTGTGTATCTGAAACGAATGCAAGATGCTAAATAACATAATATTGGAATTTTAAGATCGATGGTTTGGTGACAGAATTCAGGGGGCAGAACTCAGCTGTGGTAGCCTGAGCTGCTGGAAATTTAGGCAAGCTCAAAATTCACTTTTGTCAAATTATCTTGAAGAAAAAGTTTGCTTTCGCCCTGTTTTTATAGTAGTAAAAACTTTGCCGTTCTGCCAAAGGGGGGAGAGCCACGGTTCATTCAGCTCCTTAAGTAAGGCAGATTAGAAAGGCTCTGACTGTAGAACCTTGAGAAGTTTCTCCGATCACCTGCAAAGTGCTCCTCGGTTCCGTGAAGATAACCAGGTTTAGAATTAAATGTCCCCGCATTAACACCCCCGATCTCAGCTCCTTTCTCTTACTTCGAATACAATTGCCTAGGAATTGTAAATTTGCACTCCTATCTACCAAACACTGCATTTGTTAAGCGGCAGCGCAGAGTTTACCCAGCCTTTCAAAGGCAGGAGCGCCCTGCTGGCAGACGCCTCCGCGGGGCGAGTCCTGCCAGTGCAAAATGCGATTATTAAAGCGGTGCACGCTCCTTTCTTTCTGTCTTTTTTTCTTTCTTCCCCACGCCCAAACCGAAGGCACGGTTTCGGTATCTCTCTGCAGGAAGCCGCTGCCCACAGGCCGCTCCAGCGCACCGTGGCCCTGCGCCGGGCCGGAGCCCAGGGACCCGCGGCTGCCAGGGGCTCCTGCACCGGCTGTTGCGGGCCGCGGTAAAGCGGCGTGTCCCGCTCCACAGAGCGCGTACCGAGCCCCGCGGCTCCTCCCTGCCTGATGGAACATTTCATTTCACAGATAAACCCAACAGCCCGCTCTGCCCTGAGTAATGACTCACATCTTCCTAAACGCTCCGCTGAAGTTTGTTTACAGCGTTGTCGCTTGCTACATTGGGGGAAGGAGGGCTCTCTGTTTCCTTTTTTGCCTTTTTTTTTTTTTTAAGCAAACACAACTGACAAAACTGTCAACTCGTTTTATTGTTTTCAAGTTGTATAAACAGAATTAAGCTGCGGGAAGTCTATTAATAAAGTCCCACACAACAAAACCATTCACAATCTTCAAGGCAGGTTTTAATCTCCCAGGAAAAAATCAATTTTATTTCGAATAAACTAGTAAAGAACGGAGATTACTCCAGGGAATTAGTATTGAAAGTATGATGGAGAAATATAGATTTTTCTTCTCTATAGGAATATGATGTTGCAATGCATATAAAATAACAGCTACATAAAGGCTTCTTTTAAATTTCCAGGCTCATTAACCCCATAGCTTTCTAGAAATAAGTACTTCTGGGGGATTAAAAAAAAAAAAAAAAAAAAGTGTAGTTATAGAGACAAATACCTGGCAGAAAAAGCTTAGAGTTCCACTGCACTAATGAACCACTCCACCAAATCCCAGGAGGTCAAAATATATTATGTGTGTGACTCCAGTGCAGAAGAAGTAACCCTGTGCCCTTGCTTTCCATATGTATGGCATCTCCAAACTGCCACAAAGGGATCAATGCAGTGGGTGAAGTTGTATTAATACAAGTTAAATGGCCACCTGGAATACAGCTGCCAAGACCTTCACTCACAGATGGTGACATTTTATCTTGGAGGCTGAATCTGTACAAACAACCCAAAGAACACAAATTCTGCTCCTGGTTATACCTGTGCCGCTCTGCAGCTGAGTGTGTCTTCATCAGCTATGGCAGAGACAATGAAGCTGTTTTTACTGAACAGAATCTGAGGCATTTTCACTCCAATATAGACACTGCTGGGTTTTCAACATTTATAGCTTGGACAAGTCAGAATGACTTCAAGCCCTGACACTCTACATTTACTTGCTAACAGGGTCGGGATTTCACTTTTACCTCTGCTTTTTATTTCTCTTAGCCACATAAGTGAAACCTGAACTCTGAGTTGGTTATTCCCACTGCAAAAATTTAAAGAACTTTTGAGTCATTGAGAAACAAACAGCATAAGGCTGTACCACTGGCAAAACCACTTCTCAGATCTCTATGCTCTTTAACTCCTTATGCCCCAAGATCTTAACCAAGTATCTGTTAAAGCCTTCTCCTAACAATTAATTAGGGAAAGCTATAATTTGTATTTTGCAGAAATTACAGAGCCACAAGTGTAGTGACAGCCATGTGGTTAGCAGGAAGGTTTTAGTGGCTGGTGGAGTTCATGAACACTTTCTAAAGACATTTAGCTTGCTTTTTTCAGATGAAGAAGCAATCGAAAATCCCAAGCCTGAATACTCCATGACTCTCAGAAATTGCTTTTTAGCAGTCACAGCCACTTTAGGCAGAAGACGATCTTGTATCTGAGCAAGGAGAAAAGCTCTGATCCAGAGCTCAGCTGAATTTTGTAACTTTCTTGTCTTTATTAAATTCTGATATATTCATGAATATTTAACAGTTAAAATACTGTTATTACTGCACAAACATTCTTCCAGCCTACAAATTGTTATATTCTGCTTCTGTTTATACTTTAATTTGATTTTGCTCCAAAGCAAATATTGTCTATTTTTGCAGAGAATTCAGTTTTCTAGTGGAACTAACCTCTCATCCATCTGTGCAAAATATTTGTTGGCCTTACTGATGCAGGAGCTTTTGCATTGAGGTTACATTACTAATAATTCAGCTAATTTTGGTGTAAATGGCCTGCACTAGGATAAAACTAAGCTGACACAGAGATGATTTGTGTGGTCTGAGACCCAGCTGAGCCGGGTGTCGCAAACTTGCACGGGAGGGTTTGATCTGGTGTAACTATCACTGGCGGGGGAGAAAAGCTCACAGAGTTTTCATCAAATGATGCTGCAACGCAGTGGCTGTGGGTATGGTGCAAACGCAGCAGCATGGCAGCAGTTAGCACTTCTCCCATACACCCACACTGCTGAGAGAAGGTGGGAGCTGTGCGACAGCTCTGCTCTAACCACACATCAGGGGCTCTGCTTACATTGTCGCCTGTAGCGTTTCAACACCGGCTGCCTTCCGTCCTCCTCCTTCATCCCAGGTCCCCTATTCTTTGTTGTAGGAAATAACAACCCAGACAACGGCAATGTCTCTTTTCCTTATTGGTAAACACTCTCTGGGCACATCTGCAGTGATGATGATAAGGCAGAGGTCTGCTCTCAAATGGGAAAAACAGAATGTCAGTTTACATAATGGCCAGAAAACAAGAAAAAGAACCTACATGCTCGAGCAGCAAGCCTGTTTCTATCTTGCTTCATTGTCTTAACAGGATTCTTATTGTGTTTATATTTAGAGACATGGGAAACTGTGCTAGCCGTGCTCCCCATTGTTACTTAACCTCAAACAACCTATATAATACTCTGTCCATTAAGGAACCTGAATGTAGACTCTAATCAAGGTGGCTAAACAAGATATAGGAAAATAAAGCCCAGTGCTTCCGCCTTGTTCGGGAAAAAACAAACAGGAAGGCTCCCTCTGACACTCACCTCAGCAGAAAAGAGGGAGGGAGAGTTTGTTTTTACAGGCTCACAGAAGATTTTAGCTCTCTGTTGTGCACCTGTTTGGCTTTTTCATCATTCTCGCTGCCAATAAATGGATAGAAACACTTCAGCAACTTATTTCCCAACTGGGAAACTTTTTCTTTACTTTACTTTTCAGGAATAGTGTTTATTAGAAATCCATGTTTAAAATCTACAGTGGAAACCTGACATAACTAAGACAGCAAAGACTGTGACTGGTTAATCATCAGAAAGTTGCTTTTGATAACGTGTTAGTGCTTGGGGAGGCTTGCCTGAATTGTGAATAACAAATGAAACATTACCAAAAATTCAAATCCACACAACCAATATTAAATTGAATGCAACGTTGCTAATGACAACGGAGCCTTGATTGCTAAGAGCTAATGATTCTAACTCATAGAAACCAGTGTTGAAGAGGACTAGAAGTGGCAACTGAGCCTGAAATTCTGAATGCAAAACCATTTCACACGTAGCAAATATTTACAATTACTCCTGGTTAAAAATTTTAATTATTTAAACAGCACATTTCAGTCTTACTTTTTCTTCAGAAGCCACAATACATGGGCCTTTCAAAAGGATGACAATCCTACAAAATCATCCACAAATGACAAAATCAGCCAAGAATGACAATCTTAAATCCTTTAATGGTTTAAAATGACAAAATTATATAGAGAACTTTCACCTCTTTCTGTGATCTTCTGTCTTGTCTTAATCATAACATCTGAGATTCCTCAATAAGTATTGGAGTTTCTTACAGAAACGTTCAAACTTTGGACATTTAATTTAACATAAGGTCATAATAGTCTCTGTCATATAGCAGAGGGACAAGTTGCCATCAGAAAGAAGTTCAATTCTTCTTTTTCTCCAATGATTTGGCCCTGGTGCATGTCAGGCTGTGAAGGTGCCCTATCAGGTTTGCCACAGGCTCTGGGACACCAGAACAGTGTCTCTTTCTCTAGATAAGAGCCTGAAGGCAAAGTTGCTCAGTGATCCTCGGTGATCACACTTCTTATTATCTTGTCACCCAGTCATCAAACATGAGATGGATGTAAAGATATGGAGAGTGTAAAGGATGTGGTTCTTTCTTACTTCTCCTTTCACCTTCCAATATCTCTGGAATCCTGTGCAAAGATCAAAAGGAAAAGCAGGAAAGGAAAGTGGGAGGCATGCAGGAGGAACATCAGTCTCCAGGAGGAGCTCGGGGAGCAAGTAGGCACCTTCCTACTCCACATGCAAGGAGAGAACCCTTTCCTGTCCTAGTTTCTTTTCTCTACTGCTGAGGTTACACACATGTACCATATCCAGTACATCCCGGATTTAGTGCTAGAGATCAAAACTAACTGATCTCCGGGTCCGAGATCAAATGCTGGCCTCATTGGGAATGGCTGCAGTAGGATTTCGGTTAGATTTCAGAATGAGACCTTTACCATGATTGCATTGAATTGTCCTCACTGCTTTCTCCTCCCCCCTTAGAGTCTCCCTTTCTTTCAGGTGGTGGCACTGCTGCACCATTTGTGGTGCTCAGCGCAGCTCCCTCTGCCAGATTTCAGAGTGTATCTTAACAAGTAATTAGAGCAATTTTCACCAGCTCATGCTGTCGGCTCTCCAGCTCCTTCATGATCCAAATGGCTCTCAGGGGATGTTACATTATGGTTGGTTTGTTATTGTTTGTTCCAGGCCAGTGCCACTAGACAAAAGCGTTATAAAACCGGTGAGTGGTATTAATCACAATTTCTTAGATGTCTATGTCTGCAATGTCCCTATTCTCACTTTCCCATTTTTTTGCTTAGCTTTCATTTTGTTCTGAAAGAACAATTAGGATGTGATGTACAGAGTCCTGTGCCATATAAAAGCTCAGCAATAGGCTCAAATATTTGTAAAAAAGTAGGAGAGAAAAACAAGCATTGTATTTCAGCAACTCCACCTCTTTGTTAGGAATGACTGGATTAGTACCCGAGAGCTTCCTTGCAAACAGCCAGAATCCCACCAGCTTTGAGTACTTCAAGACCCTAAATTCAACTGAAGCTTAACAACTTACCCATTGTGTATCTCCATATCTAACTTGACTTCAGCATACAATGCAGAATGTCCCCTGCTGTGCAGCCCCAAAACAAGCCCGTTTGAAAATAGTATTTATTTCAATTCAGTTAATCCTTATCGTTTCAAAACTCTAATGGCTTTGAAATTCACGGAGATGTAACCCTGTCCCTGTGGTAAGAGATTCAGTCATGTAGGGGGAGGAAAATAAACAGAGTAAATAAAACTAATTTATTCCATTTCTGTTCTTATTGATTCCAGGTCTGGGGGGCTTTTAAACCCGTTAATTGAGGCAATAATAAGTAATAATAGGTAATAATAACTTTGGCCTGTCCCCCTCCTGGGTCTTTTCAGCACAATGAGGTGGCTGTTGAGCATTATAAGAAAGAAACCTTCCAATTGAAAACCCATCAACACAACTGAGGATTCTCTAAAACTACGGAAGAGAAAGAAAAGACAACCACTTTGATGGGATGAGTAAAGGCAACTGGACAGCTGTTAAATATGTTTGCAAAGAGGAATATGATCCTGGTAGATCATCGACTGAAGCAGCAATAATAACAACAAGCCTGCATTTACATGGTGCTTTACACCTTCAAAGTGCTGTGCAAACAATAACTAATTGATCTAGCCAAAAAAAGAACTGCTTCACTGTAATATCAAGTATGTAGTCACAAGAGAACAAGTTATTAACTCAAGGAAGCAATTTATTTGAAAATCTATTATCATAAATTATACCACTCTCTTTTTCCTCCTTTTTTAAGTTATTCCCTCTGCAGTCTGATTAATGCCTGGATTAATTTGCTCAGGATTTCTGGAAATTTAGTAAGTGCAAATTTAATAGGAGACTGATAGAAATGTCAGAGGTAATTGATGCTTTAATGGGCATGAAATCTGGAAAAGTATCCGATTGGAATAGATTCACAAAGACCTTTGTTAAAGCATGAGGGTAAAAGCTCATCATACTGGACTCACTTCTTTAGACAAGTTTAGTAAATTGTGTACTGTGAATACTCTCTGCTTCCTAAACTTAGAGGCAGAAAAGGTGTATCAGATCAATATTAACTCCATTAACTTTTCCCATTAACTCCAGACATTGCATTATTTCCTACCTCTTTTTTATCAATATTTTAAAATTATGACATTTTCAACTGAATGGTTGCATAAAAGAATTTTTTTTTAAAATGGTAAGAAGTAGGTTGTATCATGACACACCAGGATAAAAGTATTATAGAAGTTACAGCCATTCTATTTCTTTATTTTTCCCTACTTGCATTGGTACACAAAGTTGATGTTCCCATTCTTGGTTTGCCTGTTCCTTTAAACAAGGACTGATCTGATCTCTGAATCAGGTAAATCCTATTAGTCCATTTCAGCCATGAATACAAAGGAAGCATTTCATAATCTGTCCACAGGAATCTAATCCACGTCTGTTTCTTAATGGAATACGCACACAATAACGCATATATTGTGTGTTATCAGGAGGCAGAAATATCTTCATCTGTGCATGCTGCTAGGTGCAAATGCCGTGTTTATCACTGCAGAGTTTGAAAGCCTTTTCTTTACAGGAGAAATAAGCTGGAAAAACACCCGTGAATCTCAGTGTGCCCCAACAGACTGTGACGCTCCTGCCTCAAAGCTCTGCCATATATTTGAAGTCAGAACTTCTTTCCCTCTCTGTCCATACCACGCAGCTCTGGCTACTGCACTTGCACTACCCAGCCCCACATTAGCTCTCGCACTAGCCAGTAAGTAAAAACCATTGTAATGCTGTCTGGCTTGTAAATGAGAAGAACAATAAGGAAAGTCTGAGCCTGACAGCCAGCAGTCCATGGTGATTACAGAGAAAAGGGACTGCATTTTTTACCCGCTTTTTGTTATTGTTATTAAGGTCAGTGTCATCCATCAAGATGCGGAGTTATTTCTGACACAGTTTCAAAGGTCAATTGGTCATGTGCAACGACAAAATTGATTCATGGAATAATGTACCCAAAAACTCGGGAATGTGCCTTTTCACTTTCTATTGTCATGCCCCTACTCATATTTCAATGCCAAAAATTGACAAAGAGGGACTTTTGAAAATACCAGTTGAGCAAACAACGAAAAGAATCCGCAAGTAACTCATTGATGTAGTTTGAAAGCCATGGAATTTCTCCTTCTAAGCTACCATTCTCTTCATTCCAAATATCCAGTCAGTTTTAGCCAGGAGAAATATTTCACTGGCCTCCCCATTCTACAAAGCAACAGATTTCTTAAAAAGGCTCCTGGTCCTACTCCAATGAAAGTTTAATAGCAAAACTCCAAGTATAACATCTCATGCTACAATTCACTTGGCTGGCACACTACCAGCTTTGTCTTTCCTTCTAGGAGGAATCTTTTCCTGAGTTTTAATTCATGGGAAGTCTTGGGCAAAGTCCACTGAGGTTTCATCACCATACCTGCCACATTTCCACAGAAAGAACTGCTGAAACTGGTAATAAATGGATGAAGACTGAATCCAACAACCAGCAGGACACTGAATGAGAAAATCCACTTTTACACTATACTGTTCACTGGGTGCACAAACACAAAGCTGTAATACCTTCTGCCACCCTCATCCATCTCTCTGTGATAGGAGAGCAGGAGTATCAATGCTTTCCATGTTCTAGAGCCAGGCAGAGGAGGATTCTTTACAAGAAGAGACAAGAGGCCCTTGACTCCTATACTCCACTCCTTTATGACAAATAAACTCACTGGTTTTTTGTTTCTCAGTGAATAACTTTTGAAACAAAGACTTCTTTTCCTAGTGAGTTACAAAGCTGAATTTCCAGGGAATAGAATAGAAACAGTCTGATTCTCTTCTGAACTGATCTATCCATACATTGTATGGGCCTCTCAGCATCCAGGCTCACACTGCACTGCTGATAAGTGACGTAGCAATGCTATCTTTATGCATTTATAGACAGAATTGAGCATATAGCAGGCATGGGTCGGTACCTTCAGCATTTCCAGTGCAGTTTAGCTCATTGCATTTGGTAACAGGTTATTTGCAGGCCGCAGATATAATGTGAGTGGTCCTGGCACTCATAATCACTGTTCATCAGTTAATTGCAATGTAGTACCACAGAGTGGTATGGAAATTATGTGGTAAATAATTACTAAGTAAACCACTGCATTTGTTTCATTCCATTTCACAGCTTTGCAAAATTTGTCATAGTAGCTCATAAATTAAAGAAGTCCCACAAGTGGTAAAAGGTATTTAGTATTAAAAACTTCCTTGAGTTTCTTCTCCCTTCAGATGTCTGCACTATACAAACCAGAACGCATGTGTTGGAGGATGCATTATACCATTCCATTTGGGGTACAACGACCAAGAACAGAAGTTTATATGGAAGGATATACTTGGAAGTCGATCTGTGAGGCACAAGACACTTGTAATTTCCCCATTGCTGCTAAAGATCATTGCCCATAGCCATTATGTGTCTTTACCTAGCCCTGGTTTTCTAAATAAAAATAAATACAAAACTAATATTTTGAATCAATTAGTTAGACACATTCAGTTTAACGGCAATCAGGACAATGCACTGGGTCAGATGTTAACAGCCTGTTTAGTCCCACTTTAGACATACAGTCATCAGGTATTGACAAAACAGCTCCCAAAAGTAAAAAACATTCATTTTTTAACTGTGGGATCAAATCAGTCATTTGAAAATGAGGTTGTGAAAAGCTGGAGACATTTCTGGTTTATCTTTGTCGACGTCTCATTTCATTGGGATGAACAGACCTTGCTCTTCCAAACATTGCACACTCCAGCCTGTCTCCCCCAACAACTCAGTGACCTCTCTACTGAGGAAGAACCCCATTTAAACACCCAGTCACGAGGGGGTTATTCCTCTGTATTCTCAGGGTTTGCCCTTCCTAGACAAAGCCAGTACTGTAAACTCAGCAGGAGATTAAGACAAAGTTCTCACAACCAATGGCTCAACCATTGTCCCTCACAGCTCTCAAGTGTGGGATTGAGATAAGGCAGCTCTCAGAAATAATTTCTTTTTTCCTGCCTCTTCCTCTCCACTGCCTTTTAGACAAACACACTGGATTAATGCATCTTATGACCCAATAACATACAAGTTAAAAGACAATAGTCAAAAATTACTGTAGAGTAGCTTCAAATTCTGTCGTCTGTTTTCAGAGCTTCGGTAGTGATCACATATTAAAGGTCCAAAATTTTTAAACAGGCTTCCCAGTTATTCTCTCAACTCCTGTTACATTGTAATTCCTTCTATTAAAAAAACATTTAAAGTATTACTTAGATTATTATTTTGCCTCTGAAAAGACAGAAGTAACCTGATACTAAGACACATTGAGAAACTGAGTTGCACAACTGGGGTTTTTTTAACTCTGTGTGTTGTGTATTTTCCACTGGTAGACAAAGATCTTCAGTGAAAGGATCATCTTTTCTAAAATGCTGGGATTTGCGGGCATGAATAGGTCTTAATGGCCCTGCTCTGCCTCACCTGGAACCCACTCCCTTGCCCCTGGGCCCCGGGGCTCCATTTAATTCCAGGCTTTCAGTCCTTGCCTGAGCTGTTCTGTAGGCATGTTTGCCTCAAGGCTTGTCTCCCGGATGGACCTTGGATCCACGTGGTGGGCTGCGTGCTGGCTGCATCCACACTGCAGATGTGTGTTACAGAGTGGCTCCAAATCCCGGCTTCAGCCTCATCCCCGGGCTGGATTTTGAACCCACCTGTAGCCTTGTCTCCAGTCCCACCTGTGATAAATAGATGCTATAATATTGGCTTTCTGCAAATGTTGAGTGATGTTAAAGTAGCATTTGTAATAGATATTATAATAGTGGCTTTCTACAAACAAATGCTATATGTGTAAAAGTAGCTTCATTACAGATAGATGCTGTGGCTTTTTTTTTGGCGGTGGCTGGTGCCTTTATTTCTGTCATTTTTAACCTAAAATAGTGAAATAGCTATGCTTGTGAGCTGTCTGCTTGGTTGGATAACGTCCAACCAACACGTGTTGAGGACCCCTGCTACTGACATGCCAACTATCAGCGATCACCATCTGCAGAGACCATGGACCAAAGCCCACTCTGGAGGTGATAATGGAAGCAAGCTAAAACCACAGCCAAGAAATGCGCATGCTCTAAAAAGGCGGACCCAAGGAGGAGCCATGCTGAACAGTTCCTGGAACATGAAAACTAGTTTGAAGAAAAGATTGAATATGCATAATTGTTTATGAATTTGTAATAGACTAATGTGTATGTAAAGGGGGGTTTCCGAAGTAGCAGGTGTGCTCTTGGCCGAGTGCCAAAAGCACCCAGCGCTGTAACCTTTGCTTTATTTTTGTCCTTTATTGTCCTTTATTAAACTTTACAATTCTAACAGGAGAGTGAACCTCGTTTTTCACACACCCCTGGCCCTGTCTCCTTTTACCCCTGACTGGACTCCCTGGAAGGATCCTGGACCTGGTTCATCCCTTGCCTTGTCTGGGGCTGTTGATGGACTCTGTCATCAGCTCCTGTCTCTGACACCATGGCCGGACCCTGAAGGACTGTGCCAGGATCAGTGAGGGCACTGCCACCACAGGGATCACCCTCAGCACCAGGATCACCTTCCCTGAAGTGGTAGCAGGCCCTTGAAGACATAAAAAAAAAATCTATAAAAGTGCTCTAACAGCAGCACTAATAACAATAATAATTTAGTTTTCAGTCTTGGCAAAAACTAAACCAGAAACATGTAGAACTTCCTTAGTTTCCCCCTTTAGGCACCTGAAGGTGAAATGAGCTGTTCTGAAGTCCTGCTCAACCCTCTCAACAAAGTGCCTTCTGTCACAAGTGATTAAGATGGATGAGGCCCTATAAATATAATTTCATATGATGTTCTGTAATTGCCATAAGCCATAAGTTAAACTAATTTATTTTCAAAGAAAGGACACCCGTCAGTTACAGCCTTGAAGTTTCCATCCACTAACTGTTCAAATTCTTCCCGGTGAAAGCAAAGAGCTGGAAATCTTCAAGCCTTTCAAATGTAGGAACTTCTCTGGTGGCACAAGTTGAGAATGGCAGGCAGTCACATCCAAAGGTTACTTATCTCAGAAAAACAACACTCCTTTTAACTCAGGTACACACATGACCACCTGAGGAGCTGACTCTATTGATGTGTGTAGAAAAGCAAATACATTATTAAGGGCAGAAACGAATTTTCATGATTGGAAATGGAGCTAATTTTACCTGCTGAAAGTGTATGAACCATTACATGTCAGCACAACGTTTACAGAAAATGGAGATTTGTCCCAGAACTTGCTTCTTTTGCTCAAAAGAGCATATTTGTGCTGCACAGAGCACCCTGATGTATGAGCATTTGCACTGTTGTACACAATTTGAGGAGACATATGAGAGTCAGGGGTCAAATTTCCAGTAAGCAATGTCACGTAGAACATAATTGTATCATTTATTGGAAGAATTATTACTTCTGAACTAACTCAATATGTCAGTATGTATAATTAATGTGGGTGTGACAAACCCCTATAGATACGCTGGGGTTTGTCAGCAAAGGCCCCTGCCTGTCAATGAAAATCTAAACTCCGTTTATGTCAGTAGTCTGCATCTGGCTCCTCACTGTTCACATGCAGCGGGAAGAGACTCTGCCCATAAAAGTCACATCATACCCCAGTACACACCGTTTTAAAGTCAGTCACCCCACTGATTTTAATGGTGTTATTTGTTCATTACATGAGCACCCGAGAGCAGAATTTGCTGTTGTATGACCTCAGTGCTCACTCGGCATCGACAGAGCGATGCTGACTGTTTGCCAAACAAGAAATTGAGTTTTAACATTGTTTTAAAGACCTATGAGGTTCTGCATAATTTCATAAGTTGTCTATTAAATTGAATTGCTGACTCTAAGGTACTGATATCATTCAATTCTGATCTATTGATCATACAAAAAATGCGGGCTAAAAGTGTGTGCAACACTTGCTATAAATTTCTATAAACCAGACTCAAAATGCACTGCTGGCCAAGGTATGAAAGCCAGACAGACATCTTTGTTTCAGCCTGAAGATCTCTGCTCCTGATAACTTTAGCCTCCAGGCAAAAGAAAATTTTGTATCACAGAAACACTATTTTATTTTATTTTATTTTATTTTATNCCTGATAACTTTAGCCTCCAGGCAAAAGAAAATTTTGTATCACAGAAACACTATTTTATTTTATTTTATTTTATTTTATTTTATTTTATTTTATTTGAAAGTACTTCAGAATGTATCTGTGTATGGGATGCTTGTACATCTGAATGCTGAATTATGATGACTTATGTCACACTGATAAATTGTTTTCTTTGCAAGATGTAGCATAGCTTTCACAGACTGATACCAATTCAAATAAAAAAGCACTTACCTTTCAACTTAAAAGAGAAAATAGACTGAAATAGTCTGAAAGATAATTAGATAATATCTTTAGTATTTTGCTGTCATTTTGTTAAGGACATATATAAATGGCATAAATGATCATACCTTCATAAATACAATCATTTTACAATGACTGCCGTTGTATTGTGACCCAAAAATCACGGATAGTATTAAAGCATTCCAGACAAGTAAAGAATTCCCTGGAATTACAGGAAAGATTAGCAGAATAAACACTTCCAGGCATTCTAGCTAAGTTTGTTTAAATAAGAGGGAAGATGGAGACACTGAAAACAACTGGAGAAGTCACAAGTCTGACAGAACCCCCTTAACTGGACACTCCCTTCCCCAATGGCCCTCACATTAGCCCAAGCATCAGTAGACTGTTGTTTGGTCGATCTTTTGGACTATGGCTTCTCAGTTTACCAGCCCTTATCAGCAAGAGGCCCAGGAATCCCAAGCCTGTTTGTTTCAAGTCTATTCTCTCCAACAGGCTCCCCAGAGCAGCTGCCATTTGCAGTTCTAGACAAAGGAACACATTATCACTTGCGTTGTTTTCAGCTCTCCTGAATCTTCCTTAGCGTTTACTCTGAATCCCTAAGGAATCCTGACCTCTTCACTGTAAATTTGGACTGTAAAACACCTGATTTGTGTCTATTTTACCTACTTGTCTGGTATGGTCCTTGGAGCATTTAAATTATGTTTGTGAGCATGATTGTAACAATAAAAAGCATAAAAATAATAAAAGAGATATTTTAATTGCTTATGATAAATTATTATTCCAACAGACTAAATGAAATGTTACCATCCTGTTTTACTCCTAAAGAAGACCTGAGCTTGGATAATGTGGATAGATGCATACAGAGTTTGTAATTACGAAAAGAGCTGTCAATAACACCCCACCACTGTCACTTTTATTGCCTGACTCCCCCTCCCACAACACCACCTCATTTGTAGCCATGGTAAGATGCCAAATTGCTTTATTTCCGAAGTGTATGACTACATTTAAAAAAAGCCTTTGTGTGCAATATATTCCACAGTGCTTACTCTCATTAGTATTGCCTCAGCATGTGTGGATTCACGACCAGCATCCTTATTTCATATGGAGGCATCCTTTAAAGAAATTGGATGCTAGAGGGTCTATACATCACTGTTATGATGCTGTATTTTTCACGAAATCTGTAAATAAGGTCAACGCGATAGGGATATTCCAGATGACAGAATCTCTAATAGTTTTTGAGGAGCAGCCTGTTTCCCTTTAAAAAGTCAATTTGCTTTCAACCCATGCCTATTAAAAAGTGCACTTTGTCTAGCAGGGGCAAAGCACAGTTCCAGCAGTTTTCATGGCTCTGGGTAAATATTGCTGGGGTGATGTATGCAAGGCTAGCTACCCACAGTTGAGGAGGGGCAGTAATGAGGACTCTGGATCATTGCAAGTGGCTTTGTTTGACTCTGTATTTTAGGGTCTCAAACATGATGAATTCGTAACTGAGATAGTATGGCATGAGAGAATAAACAGCAGCATCGGCCTTGGGAAAGCTGTACTTTAGAGAGCCAAGAATGCCATTTCTGTTGCTACACATGAAAATTTAAATAGCTAAAGCTTCTCCAAGACTTTGGATCCAATTCGGATTCCCTGGGAATCATTGACTTCAGCAAATGGAAGGTCAGACCATTTCACAATAGAGGGATTTGTAGTTTCTCCTCCCAACCCCTGTCGGCAGCTGATCAGAGCCTGCTACAGAACCTTGAGCTCAGGTCAGAGGTACCAATAGGATCCAGGCCTCCAGTGGCTGAAAGTCACCACAACTGGGCAACTGAGAAGTAAATTAGGGGGGTGAAACTAATTACCGGTGAATGTGTGTCCACAGTACAGAAATCACCACTGGAAGGAGAGGGATAACAAAGGGCAGAAACAAAAACTATTTGGAAAAGAATACAGAGGCGGGAAATAGAAAAGCAGATATAAAGGGAATCAAATGAGGCAGGCAAAAACAGAGCATAAAGCAGTCCAGGTATTCAGGCCAACGTCGTTCTTTGTCTTAGCTAGAACACAGAAAATGTAAAGAGGAAAACTAAATTAATATGAACAAAAGTGAATAGAATTAAAGCAACCAGAAAAAGACAAAATAAATGAGATTATTTTTAACAATGGGGATATAGTTGTGCATCACACACCTGCTTCTGTCCCATTCTTATACAGTTCTCTCCCTTCTGTCAGTGATTGACTTAGGTCCTGTAACTGTCCCCAGAGCACAGGACTTGGAACAACAGGTTACCAAAAATGGGTTAGCAATAATAACAGGAAAGGTTTGTGTTTCTGCTGATGAATTCTCATTGTACTGATCACTTAGTCCATAGCAATTTAGGAAGTGGTTTCTTTCAAGAAACAAATGATCAGACAGTGGACATGGAATATTTAAATTATCCTAATCTACTTTTCTTTACAGTCCCGTTTGACAACTCTCTGTTTTCCTTTTTTTCATCCTAGGCCAAAACATCCTCCTCCTTAGAACGGAAAGTGAATTTAAATCCTGTTCCTTTCTTTCAAGATTTTATCTCCTGGCTCAGGCTCTGCCTGTAAGCCCATCCAAAACTGTTTATGTTCCTTTTGTTCCGAGGTGTAGCCACATGTTCCCGGGACCATTCAGGTGGGGAACCCACCTGCTGGGTCTTGGAGCCAGTGTGCCGGGCATTTCCCTTCCACACCAAAGAAGACACATAATCACTTTGTCACTTTCATGGCACCTGTTTTACTGCAAAGGACTTTCCCTTTTAGAGAATCCCCCTAATTCCTTAATTGCTGTCTACTAAAGACCACTTGTTTTGCAGCACTGATTAGCTTTGCAGTGTATACAACCCTTTGGCAGAGGAAGATTTTTATATGAAATAGGCAGAATCAGTTTTACAGGATAAATCCCTCCCCTATATCTTTGGCAGCAATATCCCATATTGTCAGTGCAGTCAGCTGAGTCTATAGCCACCAACATCCCCAAAGGAATGCGGGAGCCTAAGCTCAGTGGTTGCTGCACTATAGTGGAGAAAGGCACAGAGAGAATAGATAGCCCACAAAGAAACTATTAGTGGCATTAGCAGAAATTAGCCACATTAGTGGCACCATTCAATGCCTCTGTGTTCTGTGGATTTCAGGATTCCTGCTGTGACATGTATTCACTCATCCCTTGTTCCTAAGGAAATGTCTCAGGTTTTCGTCCATACCTACCGTACACTAATTAAGTCTTATAATTTTAGCCAGTCTGCTATGCAATTTCACAAAAGAGTCAGCAACTTTTGGCAGGGTCTGAAGATACCATCCCACTTTCAATCTTGTGTGATTATTGCTTCTGGTTCATCAAAATCAAGAAATTTTCCTACCTAACCTTTCCCTAGCAAATCTTTCAGCCGTGTGGGATACAATGTAGTTTCATCTCCAAGAGAGCCATGGAAGTGCCCATTCCATGACAGACTTGAACCCACCTCCCTGGACATTTTAATGCATTTTATGACTGTAATATCTCATTCATCACACTGCAGTTTGTGTTTATTAGAGGAATATGAGAATTTGTCCTACATAGGGTACTACTTCCTCGAAAATCAAACAAGTGCCAGGCTGTTATCTGTCAATCCTTCCACCTTTCATCATCTTCTGGCAGAGATTTAACCACCGGGACAATGATAAAGAATAGTCTGTAACTTGCTAATGTTTTTATCCATCCATATCACTAGCAAAGGAATGTTGGCAAATGTAAGTTTACCCTTGCGAAAGTTGTTGCTGAAGTTATTATTCCCATGGAGCACAATAAAATCAAATAAAATCTTTTTCTTGAGTCTCCCTGTGTGCTGAACAATCCTTCAGCACCTTTTAAAGTTCATGGGCACCTGCAGTCAAGAAGTACTAAACACTTCTACTATAAGTTGATTGGAACAAACATGTCTTGGCGTCAAACTCCCAAGTTTTATTTTAAACAAAGCTTTGGAGAAAAAGCGGTTACACAATTATTAAAGTCAAATGGAATTCTTTCAAAAAGCTTCATGTCTGATTGCAATGACTGGTATTCAGTATTTTATCTGTAATTCAGTAAAATAAATAAGTCTTTAGTTTGTATGCCTTTTTATGTACTAACAAAAAATACATTTTTTGTCTTATCTTGATACTGGTTCAGTCTTTGTTGGCATTTGGCATTAGATTTCCTAATGTATCTCTTGGAGCCCTTCCAAAGAATAAAAGAAGGGGAGACAGAAGAGGGGGGAGAGAGAGAAGAAATAAAGAGAGAAAGAAAATTTGATTTATGGGGTTTTTTTTAATCACTTCTCTCTAAAATAACATGCAATGAACTAGAGGGTTTCAGTGGTAAATGCTGAAATATTATAAGCAGTGCAAATGGCTGTGGATTCTTCCCATCTGTCATGGACTGCAACTGAGCACTATAACAGAAAAGTGATATTAGTTTCAAACCAAAAATAAATCATCAAGCCAAGTCTGTATGTCTAATCCTACCTACACTGCCCTACCAGTGACCTTTCCATGGCCAGGACAAATCATATTCTGTAGGGAATTCATAAATTCATTCTTCATGCTGGCTCATTTTGGGTCTCCTTGTGGAGAAAAAGAAAACCTCACATCCCTCACACTGGACCCACCACATTAATGTTTCAGACTTTGGCAATGCTAAGATGCTCTCTACCCCAATCCAGCCAAACTGCTTTCATATTGAAGGTCTCTGAAATTGTCTACCAGGACATTATAAGGGCTAAGGCATTAGCAGCTGATGCCTGTCCCCAAAGAATTCATGTAAACAGGGAAAAATAATGGAATCTCACTCCAGACATGGATAACAAACAGGGAGAAAGCCTTTTACAGATACAAGAGTAAGTGCAAAGATAATTTCTGCATATGGTTAGCATCCTCTTCCAAGGCCTAAGCAGGTGCACTTACAGGAATAGTAAAATCCAGTGAATTCTGTTATATGGGGCAAGATCAAAGCTGCTTCTTTTCCATGCAATTGATTCAGGCCAAGCTAGATTAATTTTTGAAGTTAGATTCATCCTGCTATAATCTTTGTGTCAAATGACATCCATTATGTATCATCTTCATTCATACATGAAAATGGTCTGATTAGTTCATGCGACTTGTTTGAGAAAGACAGCACCAAACAAACGCATCAATTGGAACCTATTGGTAGAAGAAAACAACAACATCATTCTTATTTTAAGAAGATGTCATCAATAGTCCAGAAAAGGGAAGTGAAAAGATGTTCCGCACAGTGGGCTACGATATGAAAACAAAGTATTTATGCTATATTGCCTTGCTTTAAGACACATATTTTAGAGTGGGAAACCAGTAAAGTTTCTCACAGGCAACAACTAAATCAGAGATATACAGAATATCTGAAATAAAACAGGCTTAAAGTACCTTTTGTGCCTGAAAATACAAGTGCCCAAAAAAACAGGCCTTTAAAAAAAGTCTTTATGTGACAAGGTCCAAGGCCAAACAAGACGTTTGTGTTTGAATCTGGGAAAGGACTCAGGCTTCCCAGATCCACATCTTAAACAAATGATTCGCCTTTGTTTGCTTCTGAAAATGCTAATTTGCACATACAAATTACTAGTGTGCACCTATGACCATACATGTTTGTGGGAGCAAATTTAGAGATTGCTTTCCCAAAGCTAACTCATGAATCCAAACTTATAAGAAAGTCTCCACACAAAAGATAAGTTTCTGAAGATAAAGAATCACAATTTCTAATCAGTTTCATTGATGTTCAGTGTTTCTTGTCACCATGGTAACCTGCACACACAATAAATGGTGTTTTGTTTAATCAGTCATGAGAAAGAAGCCTGGGCATGGTGAATCAGACTGAATCCGAAACAGTTTCCCTTACTACCCTAATCAAAATAACTTCAGTGTAACTATAGGACAATTCCAATCAGCAAGACAGGATCAGGCCATGAAATTCAGACCTCAGTCCTGTTTTCAGACACTCCTCCCAGAAGCTCAGATGAAAGTTTTTCTTCTATTTCAAAGACAGGAGTTTCTGCAGGATGGGATTAGTTCAAGGTTCAGATTTTGTCTTGCCTATACCGTAGGTAGCTTGCACCAGGCTGAAGTCCAGCAGAAGCAATAGATGTTCAGAGTCAAAAAACTCAATTTTAGGTTCACATAGGAACTGAAAATAATACATGAGAAAATAATTCTTAAATAGGGAAAATTTCCCAGATTTAATAACAATGGAAATAAAATTTCCTTACTCCAAGTCAATGCTTTAAGGCATCCATGGCTGGAGTCTGTCTTGCACCAGAGGAAATAAAATATAATTAGTATGTAGTTATACATTTTTCGATAGAAAAATAAAAATCGTGTAAACTAAAAAGCATTGAGTAACAGGGAGGTTTCTGACATCCTCAGAAAACAAGTATAAAAGTGGCATTCATGTGGCTAGTCCGAAAGCAGTTGTAGAGTGGAAAAGGATTACCTTTGATGTATGAAGATCAAAACCCCCTTTTTTTCAGGTAATAAGATCTCTCTCGGATGGATTTCAGTAATATGAACATGTTTTCCATGGCATGGTAATAAAAATAAAACAATGCAATAAAACTCCACCTAGGACCAAGTCAGTCACTCTTGAATTCTTAGTGGAATGTCAAAGAAGCTCACAGCTGGTGTTAACAGTTTCTAATGTAACAGTGATATGGAAAGAAAAATCATAAAAGCAATGTGGGCAGTAAGACTTGAAACAATTTTGCAGCTCTGGTGACATAACAAGGTTGATCAAGTGGCCTATGATATAACCACAACTGTAACAATTTTTTCCAGAATTTCAGTTTTTAAAGAAGTTTTAGGAATGTGGGTGGAGAAGGAATATAACGTAAAACTTTTCTTTTTATCTGTTTTCAATTCCTGCTCAGACTATACCCTGTACTTTATTCCCTGCTAATTGTACCTTCCCTCCTAGAGGCACTAAAACATCAACATTACCACAGCTATTGCTTTCATCACACCTTCACAAGTAACTAATTTCTTTTTCAAAGCAAACCAATTTTTTTAATTGAGTACTTGATCTTAGAATTTTCAAGTACTGCTAATTTCAATATATTAGAGAACATTTCGATGCAAATACTTTAGAGACAGGTAAGATGAAAACAGAGGATCAGTGTGAGAGAGTGGGAGAAGTAGGAACAAGACCCTATGATTCTGAGAGTGGGAACCCTTTCCACCCATTGAGTAGAAACTTTCATAGTGGTTTCTGAACTCCTGGGGCACTTCTGTTCAAGGCCTGACAAGTGGAAGTGACAGCTATCGAATGCTGTGCCAAAGCCAAGGAGAAACATAAGAGCAGAAAAAATTACTGTGGCTATCAAATTCACATTCCTCGTGGATGGCACCTTGGTAATAACAGCACACTGAACTGCTTTGTTTTAACATATTTGCAATGGGTTGTTTCCAGTGAAATGCTACGCATTATGAAAGACTGCTCAGCCAGAAAAAATGCCAAACGTGCTATTTTCTGTCTTTTGTTTAAATCCTGCTGTGGCTCCCATTGGTATCAGTCGTGTAAACGCAGGGAAACACCTGTACATTTACTCATTTCATCTATTCAGTCCAGTCACAGAACCAAGTTTCCACTGCAGTCTTTGCTTTTTACCTAATTTTCCATCTGAGCTGGCAGAAGATCAAGAAGGTCAAATGATTTGCTCGGGATCACATAATGAGTCAGAATCTTGAGCTCAGATTAAACGCAGGGCAGTCTCAGTCTCCAGTGCACGGGACTTGCCTACTCAGAAAACCACACAAGTTCCAGCTGTTTTCCCTCTGCTCATGAACAGAATATGAGGAAGTTTGTAGAGAATCTGCCTAAAGCAGAAAATCATCCAGCAGCAGGCTGTCTGTAGTGAAATGCTGGATTTAAGGTGGGGATAAATCAATACCCAGAACAGTGTGCTATCTGGTACTGTACTTTCCATTTCTTATTCCTTCAAATATCTGTATTATCCAAGAAATAAGGAGAGGTTTTTTTAAAAAATTTTGTTGTCACATGTGATCTCTGAAGACAGAAACAAAAAGAAGATATTTAACCACAGAACATTTCCTGCAGCCACTGGAGCTCATGCTTTTATTCATTTGGTAGATGGAGAAGCTGCACCACTATTAGGTAAAATCACAGCAGAGGAGAAGCCTAATCTAGATGAATTACAAGCAAGAGTCAGTGTTTCAAATATTCACCACAGATACAAATTAATCTTCACAGCAGAGTTAGAGAGCTCTTACAGGTTACTGCAAATTCCTGAGGAGAAAGTTAAGAGTACGTATAATTTCTACTGGAGGAAGGTAGGAGCATTAGGAATTATGACTGCAGCTCAAAGCTCTCAATTTTTTTAACATCTTGTCTGAGTTAATAAATTTGAGCTTTAATTAGGTAAGGGCTGAAACTTATCTTGCATGGGAGACCACTAAAATATCGAACTTAAAGGGAAGGTAAGGAATCTGATGCCACTCTACCATCAATGCAAGTTCTGCAGCAGCCTAGAAAACCAAGGTACACTTTATGTACTTAATCAGTTACATGGTTAATTTAAATTAAACACTATTCCTAGTAGGAATGCTGCTGAACACCTTTGAAGAAAACTATGTATGTCACAAACAAACAGACGAGGGACTCCTGATTTGTTCATCAGTGTCAGCCTAAGTAACCTTGTGAATGCTACACTGGTCACAGCTCTATCACTATTTACCCTCTGTTATGGCATACAATAGATCTGTCACTTACAGCCTCACCAAGTCCTATCCACAAAAAATTGACATTGTGGCCAGTCCAGCTCTTACCACCCTGACTCTGTCATCACCTTTGATCCCAACCAGCATTTACCAAAATCTCTGTAAAAGGCCCTCCAAAGGCAAAGGCCTAGGAACACTTCATCATCTATCTATAGGTTGGACTGTACCTGTCCCTGAATTCCTCAGTCCTACCACCACTGTGATGTTCCTGTTACCAGCAAAATCTCACATGCAGAAAGCAAACTGGTGGGAGATCATCCTCAAAGAAAAGGCACATTCCTCTGGAAGAGGCACCTTGTATCCACATCCTAAGTATTGCTCTCTGCATAGTGCTTGCTTTCCATCAGTCACAAAACCGCTTGCTGCAACCTGGTAGTGCAACTGAAGCACACACACAGAAAAGCCAACCACAGAAAAGCTTAAAAGAAGGCTCTAAAAATAGATACACCCCACGTGATCCTGCTCTAGGTTGCTCACACCCGAGAGGCTGCTCTTTCTCACCTATCCACTGGATCATAACAATGCAGAACATGAGTATGAAGGTGCTGACCCTTAGGAAATGCCAACAATTCAAATTATAGCAATGCATGTCCCCTGAAATGCAGACTGTCATGAATGTGTTAAACATGTCCTACCTTGACATCCACCAGAATGATGAATAAAGTTCAAGACCATTTATTTTAATCAGATGGTACTCCCCAGTTTGCTAGCAAGATGTACAAATTTTTTTATACACCTTTAGGTAAAGACTAGTGGTTGACAGCTTCTTGCTTTGAACCTTCAGAACTGGATCATAATGGTGACACTCATCCATCCTAGAGCAGGAATATTCTGCATTGCTGACACAGGCCTACAGAAGGAATTCCCTCGAGAGGGAGAATGTGCTTTCTTGTCCATGCTTATGTTGCACTTGTCTGACCTTATTTTCTCTAAAACAAAGGCAGATCGCTGTGCATACCAATGTGTGCCTACACCTCTCTTTGTGTTTCTCTGTGCATGTGTGTGTGTGTATATGTATAAATTTGCATATTAAAAGCTTGACAGATTAATTCACTGTGTGCATGCTTGCTCCCAAGGAGCACGCCAAGCATCTGGCTTAATGTACAGTGGGAAGGGCCTCCAGGGATGAGCACAATACCTGAGTCCGCCTAGGACAAACCACCACCACTTCCTCTCACGGAGGATGCTAACAGGGCTACAGTCCCCATCTGCTGCCAGCACACTTTCTTTTAAAAGTTACAAGATAAAGTTCAACTTTATAATTCCTTGTAAGTTCACACAAACAAAATTGACTCATCGGAAAATTGCTGGGATTTGAAAGCTGTGAATATAAAAATAAAAAACTCAGAGATGCGGTTGACAATAGCCTGGTCAAATATGCACAAAGCTCTCAATCATATATTATGAATGTCAAGTAAAAGAAAATGTTAATTTTCTGATTCCTCTCACGGTTGTCTGTGACCCAGTTATTTCCATTAACACTACTCACACTCTCAGTGCGACATTTGCTTTGACAATCTGAATTTGTTTGAGCTGAAACTCACATCATATTATCATCTATCCGATAAACTCATTTTTAAAAAACACGAGAGACAAGTACACTGGTTAGAATACACTTTCTATTGGCAATGAATATCTCAGATATGAAGAAGCTATACTGATTTTGCTCAGGCAAACCAGTTGGCCTGTTCATCAAACACAGATAGCTCCATAGCTGTGATCAGAAACCCTAAATGGACCCAAAAATCAGTGGAAATTATTCTTATTACCTTGCTGCAGCATAAATGCAATTTCAATGCACTTAAGGGCCATTTTACATTGTTAGAGCTCTGCAAAGATTCCTTAATTGTAAATAAAAGCAACACCTAAATGTTCTAAATGCTTTTTCTTTTTAAATTAGTAATCTTTTCTTCTGGGGATATAATTAATCAAGCAACACAAACCAGATGAAAATATACTTTCTTTTGCTCCAGAATAAACTCTCTTCAGATTTAATAAATGTCATTCTGAATTCATGCTGAATCAGGAAAGGAAGAGCAAGCCAGTTTTGACTGCACTCCATCTGCTACAATGTTTGGAACTCTCGGGATTTTATTGCATGTAACACCTTCATGTTTTGGTTCAGGCCCTGGCTGATGTAATTGCGGGCCACCATGTGACCTCTAGGAGGAACATTTGCCAGCGTGACTTGGGTGTATCCTGAAGACACAAAAACAAGAAGTCAAATAAAAAGAACTTTGCAAGTATGGCAGCTTCAGATTCTCATGACCTAAGCAAATCTCATGATGCTTTGGAGGCTCGCTGGTGGGCAAGGGAGGAGAAGCTTACACTTGTCGCTGGCTATGCTGCTGCTATTTTAGAAATTATGGCATCAGAAAGCCACTTTGAGAAAATCTAGCACTCACAGCCAAGAGAGAGGCAAAGTGCCTTGCCTTCCAGAACCCCCAGAACTGCCCAAAGAGAACAAATCTCTAGATGACCCCCTGCAGGGACCCTTTCTCTAAAATGACCTGGTATTTCTACTCTTGGAGGGATGGATCTGGGAAGCTCACACTGACCCACCACAGCCATCCTTACAGAAACTGTGGGGTTTCTTTTTAGAGTCAGGAAACAGCATTTCCTATTTCCTAAAGAAACTCTCTCTAGGAAGTGCTAGATTTCAGGATCATGTGTACCCAAGGATGTCCCTCCACTCCCCCTGCCTCTTCCAGATAGAGGGAATAATACACAGATTCACATTCTGATTTGCAGATATCAAGTACGATATTAGACCCAAATGATTTCTATTCCACCCAAGATTTTACACACAGAATACCCTCAACTTTCATTAGTAGTGACTTTTTGTATCAGGCTCACAAAATTCAATAATAGTTTTATCTGAGAGAAGTTTTCACTTGTCCTCCAAGTGAAATAACACATTTTTGAGTGGCTGAGTTGCGCATCAAGAAAGAAGAATTGTAAATAAGGAAGTACTTTGACTAGTGTAGAAGATTGATACAGCACCTGACAGCTTTCATTACGTAAATCTAATTTATTTCAGTAAACAAGTGACTGGAATCATGCATCATTTCTAAACGAGCTGACCCTCAGGTTTACATGGTTGGCTGATATGGGTTTGAAAACAGGAAACTCCAGCTGTAACATGAGTGACCCAGACAGCAAAAAGCTAGACACTAAACTAAATTGGAAGGCAGGAAGTCAAAGTTCATGCTCATACCACAAACAATACAAAAATAATGAAGTTCCTCTGAGATACATTTGGCAAAGCCAAATGTCATTGTGAAGCATAAAATATAAAAGAACGTATAATATAAATGTTTATAGAAAAACAGAGCAAAGAATTGTTGACAATTTTCCAACAGTGTTCCAAAGAGCTAATCTATCTACATACATTTCCATAAACACTATATGTCCACTGTAAACTGAACACTAACAGGATGCCTAACTCCCTGAGGTTCTCTTAACTAGGCCATTCAAAAGCTCTGGGTTTTGGTATCTTTATTCTCTGGTTTCCTAAGCCTTGATTTTAGTTCTCTCTCAGCTCCCAGGATACCGCTAGAGTCCCTGCTCCGTAAGGCACTTCTTTTCTGCTCCTCTGACACTCTATTGTAAAGCAATTTTTACTTCTCTAGGGACCTCCCTCTCGGCACTTTGAGCTCTAGAGTGTTCCACAGGCTCACACAAAGCCTTTACAGCGCACATCCAGAAACATATCACATCCTGTTTGCATCAGAGCTCCCCAACGATTTCCCCAGCAGACACATTTGGTCTGTCGCTGTTACCTCCCGGGACCACATTTCTACACAAACACCACAGAGACAAGTGTACGTGCCTACAGCAGAACCAAGTGCTCATTCTGGGGACAGAATAAGCCAGTGCAGAAGAAAGTCTAACAGCTAACAGGGGTGCAGCTCTGCAAGTCAGGGATAACACCGCTGAAACAAATGGAGGCATTTACATCTGAGCGACTGGTGGTTGCTGGAGCCCTAATGTAGATCTACACAGATCCCTGAAAGCAAGAGCTTTATTCTGCTCCAGGGCTGCAGCAGTTACACTCAAACCTTCCTAATTCCACTCTGCGGGAAACAATGGAAGTTTTAAATTTAGTTTCATATAAATTTAATTTATCTAGGACTATAATTCATCCCCAGACTCCTGACTAGGTAATCTGTCTAATCAGCAGCTATGCGTTCCAGCTTCAGGGCTCCTCTGCATCCTTTTGTTCTGTAACCAACCTCCTTTGCTCTGATCAGCCTTGTGCCCAAAAATTCGAAAGGTAGTATCTGCCTCTGCCTCTCTAACTCTCATCCCCATTACGTCTATAGAAAAGGAAGGATTGATAAAACTGCACCCTATATATCCTACAGAACACACTTCTCTGCAGAACTCAGGCACTGGAGCCTGCAGACACAGAAGGTAAACTCTGCATTGTCAAACATCTGCGAGAGCTCACAGCTGATCTAACACTTCACCACACAAACAACATTGGTATTTTCCACAAACCTTGCTCAGATGACTTTTTCTCTGAAGTTCCTTGTTAATCTGGTTGGGTTTTTTTGCTTTCCAACTTCTCTTGTTTATTCCCTTGCCTTCTTTATTACAATGAACCTCAAAAAATATTATCCCCTGTTAAAAGAGTGGCCATCAAGTCACTGCTGAGCTTAGCCATGCCCTAATGACCTCCTGAAGCCAAGGGGCTTCAGCACATGCATGTCTTGGGGAACCAACTTCTGTTTAAGCATGTGGATAAATTCTTTTAAATTGCAACACATGGGAAAAGGAAAACTGAAACAGTAAAGATAGAAATAAAAGACAGGAATTTTAAAAAGCTTCCTCTTTATTGAATACCTCTTTTTGTCATAGGCTTGGCAATTTCTGAATAAAAAAACATTTTAATATTTAGAACCACAGAAAAATACTGTCAATTCACCTGGCAATACTGCAAACCACATGAATTCAGAAACTTTCCAAAAGCTTTATTTCTGGTAATAGTTACTGGTTACACAGAGGTCCTTAGCACATGTCACCATCATTAGTAACTATTTTACTCACAAGAGATGTAAAATCTCTTCAAGGAAGGGCAAAAACTACAATAATAATGAGTGAAGTTTCCTTTGTCATCAATATTTTGTAAATGCAAAATTAAGAGACCCATAGGCTTGGGTCTGCACTTTGAAGATAACGTAGCATTTTGCATTCTGAAAATTTGTGTACTAATTTTGAGATTATGGACCCATTCTTCAAATGAAATTTACTGCCAATATTTACTGTTAATTTTGTTATGATAACAATGAACCGAGTTTGGTGATGCAATAGCATGGAAAGAAAGACAAGGTAGGAGTGTGGGATAAACTGGTACCTGCATGTACATTGATCTGTAGTGAAAATACAGATGTATAAATCTCTGAAAACCAAACACAATATTTTAAGCTGGATATCCAAGGGCTGGCAATCTTTTTAAAGCCAAAAGGGCTCAGGCTGAGCTTGAAATGTGAAACAAATTGAGGCAAATGAATATGCTGGAAAATACCTCAGTAACTATTCAGTGGAACTTAGTTTATCCCAATTAAATGCTAGCTTTGTATTTTTCAATAAATGCAATTTGTAAAGTTACTGCAGTTTCTGTGAAACTTCTCTGATATATATACAGTGCTTTCAACCTTTCTTGCACACAATTCCCCCTAAGATAAAGAAGTCTACTATCTCAGGGGAAAAAACTTAAAAAGCATTATCAAAATGGATAAATGGATGTAATGACAGGTTTTGTTTTACTTATGCCTGGTGTTTTTACATTTTGCAACTTAAGTTGTGACAGAGCTTCAATTTGTTTCCTCACTCAAGTAATTGAAGTTGCAATACTGTTTCCTGAATTTGCAATTTCAATTTGCTCATTCTTCTCCTGAGACTCATCTTTCCTCTTCACAGTGAAGGTCAACAGAATCAGTCAAATATGTCTTATCTGTGTCCCAGATTGGATCAGTGAGAATTAACAGAGAATGTTCTGTGCTTCACCTGGTTTGGCATAAAGGGATTAGAAGTGTTTAGGAAGGAAAAATAATTATTATCCTCTGTGTTTAATTGTGATGACAGGTTACTAACAATCACTTCAAGGAGGGGAAAAAAACTTTCTGGTAGATATTTACAGCATCTTCTAATCATGATTTTCTAATTCTGAAGATCTGTATGCATGAAGTGCAACAGAACGTGTAACTCAAAGGTAAATGTTGTACCAATATTACACTTCAGAGAGTCTTGGTGCAATACTGACAGGTACACAGAGAGTGGATTCCGGATCTATTTGTAGTTAAAGGTGTCTTAGGTCATTGCACAGAGTATTCTATATGAATAAAAATGTTTGATTTCCTCCCACTTAGTTGTAATTCAATATTATTGCATGGCTGAGGGCAGCCTTTTGCACATACACAAACACACCAAGATACCAGGTGCACTATGATTTATCATCTATCCTCAAGCAGACACATACAGTGTGGTTCATTGTTTATCCCTATACATGCACTTGTAGTTACACACACTTACTGTAGACCACTGGTGGCTATTAGCTTCTGTGCTATCTAAAAAAACCAATGAATATTATTTTGCTCTCTCTAATGTCCAACCATCAAAACAAATCCCATTTCACAGCAAGTTCAGTGTGTGCAGCAGACAACTCTCTCAGGTCACTCGCAGGGGCTTCTCACTGTAGGCCTCGGGCCACTTGGTGGCAAGAAAATGTCACCATCACCTGAGTTTTTCTACCTCAGCACCCACATCCTCCTATCACTTCTTACAAACTCATGTAAGAAAGCTCTCATCTGAATCCTGGTGTATCAGCACTCCTGTGGCACAGCAGGACTGTGCTAATAGGGAACACAGCACCTTTCCTTAAAGAAAATCACATCTTTTTTTTCCCCAAACCACCTTGATTTGAACCCAGCAACTTCAAACTATAAAAACATGCCTGTCCATCACTTGACCAAATGGAGCAATTCAATAACTAGCAGATGTGCAAACAAGCTCTCAGAGCGTTTACTGGTGTGTCCCCCAGTCTCTCCAAACGCTCTGCATGGCCTAGGACACAGCAGTTCTGCTGAAGTAGCTTGAAGAACAGGAGCAGGCAAAGTGTAAATCCTTATAGCAGAAAAAAATGGTTTGCAAGAGGCCACTTAGACTTCCCCACTCAAAACAATGGGAACAGGTACTTTTCCATGCACTGAACAATAGTAGTTCAACTTGTAGGTGTGCATCTATACAAATTTTATTGAAAACAAAAACTGATGGCATTTTTAATTAGTTGAGCAGCTTTATGTGACATTTTCCCTTACATAAACTGAAAAAATATCCACGTGCACATATGCACCATGGAATTTTTTGATCTCAAATGCTCTTCCTTATCTTATTTTTCTCTCATTATCCTTCCAGATAAGGAAATTCAGTATAAATTTGGTATAAATTCAAACCCAATCTCTTTTAACTATAGAAAACAGAAAAAGTCTTGCTTCTGCTGTGGTATCTAAAATGGGATGGACTGTTCCTGGACATGTGCGCAGCACAAAGCACATTTCTCAGCTGGCATCAAATCCCAGCAAAGACCACTCAGAAAACAGAAAATGAGCAGAAATGTGAAGTAGTAGGTATTTAACAGTAATGCTTAAACAGCAGCAGTATGTTATTTTGCTCTGATCTGAAACTGAAATATTTTCAGTAGACAGAGTTCAGAGCTGCTCTTCTTCAAGGACAGGAAGGAGAGTTTTTCTAAGTTATTAAATCAGAAGCACTAAGCTCTCCAGGCACATAGAACAAGATCAGATGTGTTCAACAACTCTTCTTCACATGTGCTGTACCCATCAAAGGATGAGGAGGCCCAACCTGCCAAACAAATGTTTTATATTGAGCTGGAGGGTTCCAAATGTCTCACAACAGTGTCAGATAAACAAAAGGAGACACGAGAAGGTGACAGGGAAGCTCTCACTCAAGTGTTGCTTCTGTTTCAAAGATGAGTGACAGACAAACTTTTCCCCACTTAACAACAAAAAGAAATCTCTGACTACTCGAGCCAGACAGCCAGAAATATCAATGTTGTGCAAAATCTTTTGTAAGACAAAGTACACAAATATATTTCTGGTTTAAAGAGAAACCCAATCAAAATAGCATAAATTATGCTTCCAATTGTAACTTTTAATGAGAAAATCAATACCACGGTAATAACTTTTCAATAATTTCATTAAATATTAAACTTTACTGACCACAGAGATTACCCACTTACCAGTTTAATTTCTTTTCTGCTAGAAAATAATTGTATCAGATAGTTATTGATTGGCCAGTAATAATTCATGTAATGAATGTAATAAATATACATCTAGCTCCATGCAAAATTACTATAAAATGAGTCTCACCAGAAGAAGCGTGAGATGGCAGAATTAAAAAAAACAAGGGACAACCAGCAGAATATCCACTTCTTTTCTGTGATGGATATTGATTTACAATACAGTGGAAGAGCTGAAACCACTGCCTGCTTTACCACAGTTAAGCTGCATAAAAGCACCAGCCAGGGCCTGTCTCAGCATCACCACGAGGGAGTGGGGTAGGCTGAGAGCAGCTGGGAACACCCCAGGGCACCAGGCAAGTGTGTGATAGAAGCAAGGACCAGGCTCTGGCAGGGACACAAGCAGACCTGGCTCCACAGTGTCCATGGCCGGGCAGGGCTGTGGCATCTCACCGGTGCAAGGACTGATGGCAGTGGGGGATGAAATGGGGTCCTGTGTCATGGCTGGGGTGGCAGAGGTGCCGTGGGGGCTACTAAAGGTTATTAGTGCCCTCTGTGCCCTGATAGCTAGTCAGTAAAACCTATCAATTGAAACAAAAATACAGGAATGCTCACCTCTAACAACTAATTTCCAAGGCAAAGAGGCACCCAACATAAGAGATCTATTTTGATAGAGCCACAGCCTGGCACTGGGAAAGTTGCTACACACATTTCCATGTTTGGCTTTTTGACTTTTTAAGTAAATTTATTAAGGGAAAAGTCAGCCTGGGCAGCTCCCACAGTCCTGTTAGAACCTGGGCATAAATGGGAAGCCTGTAAAGGCTCAAATGGAATATATAAAAAGCTTTTTTATATATCACTGAAGAAATGAACTTGTTTCTTGTGATGGATATAACAATTTTCCTAATTTAAAAAATATTCCTAGCACTTCCCTACTATTTTGAGCGTACTCACTTCAATAAAGTTCCTGCTAATTTAAACCCACGTAAGACAGAAATCAGACATCAGTGCCAATGTCCTCGCTCTGTAAATCAGCAAATTTCCCTCTCTGCTAAAAGTGAGATTTCACAGTCAATTTAAGCTGATCTAAGACTGCACTGCTCCTGAACAGGGCAATCCAACTTCCTTTTATCTCCAGCTGCGTGTTCCCACCACTTCCCTTGTGCGGGCTCTAGAGATCATACAGCAACAGGATAAACAAGATCAGCTCACTGATCTTACTGAAAACTAACACTGAAAATACTTAGTTTCCAGCCAGTTTCCAAAGAGCTGAAAACACCCCTTTGTGTGACAATCTACAGTTAACCCTTGCATAAATTGTTTGTGAAACCTCACCGTTAGACAGAAGCCAAAAAAAAAGGAATTTATCAATAAGTGAGCAACAAGTGAGATGCTACAAAAACCTGGCAGTCTGTGGCAGGCAATTACAACATTTTAAAAGAACGATTTTTTTTCAGTTTAGAAATCCCCAGTCTTCACAGATCTTAATGTATAAGAAACAACAGTTAAAGTGAAACAAATTTCAGCAAAACACTAATTTTGCAAAAAGTATTTCAAATCTACAAATACTTAGTTCACATGAGAAATATGATCCAAGAAAAAAACTCACCATGAAAATGTTGCCATTCGCCTCTTAATTTTTCTTTAACATTTTTCTTACCTGATTCTTTTAAAATTTTATGCCTTTTTAACCTGGCATTGGAGATTTTAATTTGTATATTTTTATCAGGTACCTTTTGCTAACTTTGCTTAAGGCAATTAAGAAGATCTTTATTCCCCTGGTCCAGTCTTTCGTGTCTGTTAGATTTTATCTGGGCAGTATTGTGATGATAAGCATACTGTTCCTTTCTGAGGTTTATTTTGTGCTATTTCTGTTTTTATCTATCTTCTAACGTGTGTTGCAAGATGAGAAAGAGCATCTTTTATGGCAGTCAAAGATACAGCAATAGAATAAAGTGGGAAGAATAGGTTGCTCTTGTTAAGTTACTTGTACCATTATCAAGTGGTTTAATGTGTACATTAGACAGGTAACACGGACGAACATCATCCTAGATAAAAATATATTCATTAATAACATCAAAATAATTGGCTAAATTCTGAATTTTCAAAACCATCAAGCTCAGAAGTGTAATCAGCATTTTCAACCCTGTTCTGATGCTTGCCTTTTATAAATACACATTTTTTAAACTTCAACATAGTCCTTGTAAGGATGGTAACCCATCTGATGAGGTCTCTATGCAGGTGGAATTTCCAAAAAGGAGTTATTAAGAGTTTCCAAGTGCCCCCATGCTGTCAAAAGTAAATTGAGGGCATCTATGAAGTCTGCTAAAACAAGATTTTTATTGCAGTCATAATTTTCATGCTATAAGCACACAAATTAAGACAGGTAACTGTCTTTATTATAGGCCTTGTGAAAAACAATCAAACAGTAACATTTGGTAGATACAGACCTAAACTTGATTTGAATTGTGGACTTAAAAGCCTTAGACAATCTGTCCTATTACTGTTCTCTGTAACATTTGACTTCATAATGTGTTATTCTTTTGTAATGTGATTATGAGTTGGATTATTACCAATTGCTTTTGTGTGCAGCTTTGCCCCTGTGCACTGATTTGTATTTTCAATACAATAGTCCCCCTTCACACACTAAAAAATCAGACAGCATGTACAGGTTACAGAAGTTCTGTGCAGAGTGGGTCACCATCAGTAGGAGATCTATGCCTAAACCCTATTTAAACATTAGGTTTTTCATGATGCCCTTGCAAATCAACAAAATGAGATTTTTGCTGGGGCAAAAAAGATGACTTTTTTAAGAATGGGCAACCGTCATCTGCACACAAACATGTCAAATTATTAAAAATGGGAAGAGCCTTGTTTTAGGTTGATCATGGCCAGAGAGGGATTCTTGGAAATTACTCAGTGACTCAGTAAACTCACTAAACGTGACAAGATGCTAAACCACTAATGGTTTCTATTCTGACCTTTTCTGCTCTTTATCTTTTTGTCTGTTTTTTTATCATGTAACCTCTTAGGGAAGGAAATATTGCCTTCTTTTATGTTGGGAAATTGCCCAGAACGTTGCAGACACTACCCAAACAAGGAGTAACTATAATAATAACAAAAAAAAGGAGGAGGAGGAGGAGGAGGCTTACTTGACCCCATACCAGCATTCCCCTAAAGGCTCCTATCAGACTTGATGGAATGGTAACCTGGCTTATTGCTTCAGCAAAATTGTCTGTAGTAAATTGCACCAATATAACTAATGCTATCAAAATTTACAGCAGAGAGGGAGCATTGCTGTGCAATCAAGAGATAGCTGAACTTGGTTTTGAGAGATTCAGGTATGATAATGAGTGTAGCTACTTAAGAATACACAAATACATACCTGTTGTGCTGTCCTGAGACAGAGTTAAAGAGATCTAGTCAGTTCTGGTCCTGACTTCATAATCTTCAACATGGCCCTGGTAGATATCTCTGTGTGCCCCACCTCACCATCTGTGAAACAGAGATAATGGTTTTATGCATCAGAGCATTTGGATATCTACAAATAAAATGCTGCATACGAGTTCAATCCCATTAACATAACCCTTCTCCTCTGAATACGGTCTCAAAGACAAACCTTTTCCTTTGATCTTTTTTTCTGCAACCTGCCCTCTGCCAATCCTCAACAACTTATTTTAAGTAGCATATGAAAAAAAGGCCAATGTAATGAAATAAACTCTGCAAAGATCTCATTTTCCCTAGATTTGATGATGGACATTCTCTACTGTGATAACATTTTTTAACTTTTATAATTTCACAAAGCGCTCCTACCAGATTCTGTTAGTCCCTCATATTTCATGACATGTAGTTGAATTTATCTCACGTCTATGAAATATAGCATGAGCATGACATTTCAATTTTATAAACTTGCAGTGCCACACAAGGAACGCTGCCTTCCTGTGTCATTAATACCAACATCACGATTCAGACCCATGGCCTCTAAGTCTTTCTTTTAGGTTAATTTATTGCAGCAATAAAGCAACTTCTTTGCTTCCTTCTACTATTTTATGTAACAGTGTAAAAATTTGAAAAGCATATCAAAACTTCAGCTATCTTTAAAATTCTTTTAGTATTTCTATGGTATCACATATGTGATTTTGCCACCAGCCTTGTGACTACTGGTGGGGCACCCCACTAGGGTTTGTTTAATTTTTGTTAATCCTTATGGGTATTTGGTATATCAGATAGTAAAATAATCATTTGTACAATCGTGAGAATCTCTCTCTTTGGTTAAGAGTGATTTTGCTCTGTGTTGCATAGAAAACGTGTACTACAACAGAACAAAGTTTCTACTGGAAAAAGAAACTGCAGGTGTATAGATAGCTAGATAGATAGAGATATCAAGAGAGAATGTGAGTTAAATAAGCAACTCCTATTGAAAAAATTGCCATAAAATAACAAGTAGATGCAAGGGTGTCTTTGTCCAAGGTTGTATTTGCAGCTCTGCTACTGCTCCTCTCTCCTGCTACTGGTCAACCTCCTACAATCCACAGGACTTTTCTTGGGGAAACTTTCTTCATAGCTCCATACATTGGTGTGGTTTTAGTTTAAGCCCTGGAAAAAAGACATCTGACTCCACACGACTGTTTCTCCCACAACCCAGCTTTCAGTTACATTTCTGTTTCTGGACAGTATAAGCAAAAAATGTTTAAAATTCTCATAAACTGACTGCAAGTTCCTTTGTTGTATTTGATAGTTTTCTCTGAAAATTTCTGAAAAATACTTCAGGTACTGTATTACTAATATTAGCAATTCTAAATGCCCATATGCAGATAATTTGAGAATTACTTTCTCATATCAGATGAAAATTACTCAAAATTTCTCCAGCTGGTGCTGGTTCAGACTATATGATACAATATACACAGATTTGAACTTTTGAAATAACATTTTTTGTTACAGGTTGTGGTCTTATAAGAAAATCAAGACTAGTAGCATTAATAATAAATGCAATTCTGATGGTTTTAGTTAAGGAAATATAGCTGAATCCAGAATTACTCACTTTGTATTGAGCATGTTCAGTGGCAATTTTGTGTTAGTAAAACTATCAAAAGGTGTTTAAAACATTGATTTTAAAAATGGAAGAAATCAGGGGAGTTTTATTCCCCAAGAGACTTTTCAAATAGAAGGCTTGATTAAACGAAAGTTAGCCAATGACTGCAAAAAATATCTTTCAAGAAAATACTAGCAATTAAATTTTAAGATGCAGATTAAGAGCTGGAAGCAGGTTTAAAACTTGAATTATTCTGTGGCACTGCAAAACCTGTGTTAAAGGTTATCTATACACACAGTACAATGCAAATACAAATAATGCACTTCTACTAAGACAAATCTATTCCACAAATACGAGTGTAAAAGCACATTTCCTTAAAGCACAGTTAATGCATAGAAGACTGTACCTCTTTACGTTGCTTTAATGTTTAAGGCAGTTGCAGACAACCAAATTATTTGCATCAAAAATATATTTAAAATAGTTACAAGTTTGTAAATCCAAGCATCCAAAATGATAGAAAATGGAAGAACGCTAGAAAATAAAGATTGCTCGTCATGCTGGATTTGTTTCTAATGCCATCTATTGTGCTACAATTCCAATCCATAAAAAGATTTAAATCTGTAATTTATGGAAACATCTATAACCTTAAGGTCATCATACAGAAATGCCATTATGTGGAACCTTGTAAAAATGTTGCCAGCAGTGTCTCTGCAGTACTCCATAGCTGGCATTTCAGCCAGTCTTCCGCAGCTCAGAGTCACAGTAACAAGATTTTGAAGTTTAAATCTCTTTAAAGGAGAAAAGCTGCTTTTTCATCCCTTTCTCCAAGTGTACAATATAATTGGCAAAGTATCAGGAATAATAAGACAACTGGTTGACACAAACCCCAGGAGGAACAGAGCAGCTTTTGTTCTGAGCTCTCATCAAAATCTTGGAAATCTTGCAAGAGGAAATGTTGCTGGAATGTAGGTTCTTATTCAGAGTTCTGACATGTTAGGCCTGCAAGATCTGAATTCTCTTACCTGCTTCCATAATTATTGTACAGCTCTCCTTTTGCTGCCTGCAGCTCAAGCAGCTCTACACTTAACTACTTAAAATTTTATTGATACAAAAGAAATACACTTCATTCTCTATTATTGCACCATTATTTGAGAGAAAAAAGAAAGATTTGCATTGGTTGTCCACTTTTCTGTGCAAGTAGTCTCACCAAATCTGTTTTTAAGTGTGCATGGATATGTAATTCAAGCTCTCTAGAATTGAGTTACTTCCTTCTAATCAATGTAGTAGCTTAGAGGAGGGCACCACTCCATAAAAATGACTTGAACTGCTGTGTTTTTGTTCACACTGCCTCCGCTTACGTATGATGCTAAGATTTCTGGGGAAGTATCTCATAGATGGTGAGAAGACTGAGCTGGATATGTGCCCATAAGGAAGCCGTTTGGCTTTTACTAGATGCCTCTTCTGCCTTTGAAAAACAGAGGTAAAACAACAAAAAAAACCCCCAGATTTCTGAAGAGAAAATATTATTTTAACAAAGATTTCTCTGACAGAGAATTGATTGCATTATATTTGTTTCTACTACTGTTCAAGAGGGAAAAAAAGTCTTTAATATAAATTGCACCAAGAAATACTCAGCTCAAGGGATAAGGCCAAATCATTTTTCACTTACAGCTGAAACCAAACACAGAAAAGCCTTGAGGTGAGAATCAGAAAAAGCGCCAGTGTGCAGGAGGTTTCAGATCTATTGATGTCACCAAGTGCCTTTTGTGTACGTCAATGAACAGAAGATGCTCACCATGAACCACAGAAACCAGGATATCATCTGTGGCAGGTTGATGGCATTTTCTCCTCTCATGTGACACCATGCTAAGGCTTTATTTTTAGGTGTGTCTGCAATTAAGGGAAGGGAAGTAGAACCTGATTGCTGTAGCTTTCTTTTCCATTCAAATTTCTACTCTCAAAAATACAACAGACCTCCTTTTAGCAACACAATAAAGTTTTGCTAAAGATCAGAATTATTACTTTGTGTGTTTAAAAAATCCAATGTATCGTCTATGTTCTTGTCAGATGCTCCAATTTTTCTCCATTTTAACTTTGCTCTCTCATTTTTAATTTGAGTTACAACCTCTTAAGTTAGAAATCTAAGGTCTGGGCCATCCCTCCTGAGTGGTCACTGTATCCTTGGTTGCAGAGTGTTCAGAAAACGGTTAGTAGTCACATGTGGTGTGAGCTTTTCAATGAAGTAATGAAAAGATGCTTATAAATCATAATATATCATGTTCTTACAGACCTCTGAGAGATACAAACATGGGAACATCACAAGCAAAAGAAAACTTCAGTGGGTCTCAGTTCTAAAGAAAAATTAATTTGACAATAGAGATGTATTTAATAATTGCTGAAATGTGTGTAGCTCCTTCTGCTTTCAGAATGAAGCTCAGGAGGGGATTTTTCAGGGTGGAGGGCTGAGGGAGAGGAACAAGGGGAGGAACAGGGGGTTTAATTTTGGAGCTGCAGTTGAGTAGTCAGTAGCACTGGCTATTGCTTTGCAAAGAAATCAAGCCAACTGTAGCAAAAGGAAAAGTACTCAAAAACGCGATTTCACTTCTTTGTTTTCATTCTATTCACTCGTACCTGCAACGTGGATTCACTGATTTCAGCTTTCTAGTTATCTTAGAAGGACTACAACTATGCCAACTGGTGTAACCAAGAGCTTTCAGTTAAACACAGAGAGAGCAACATTGTACAACTAAAAGTCAGTTAAACAGTTCCCCAAATTAACTGGTGCTGTATAGCCCAAGGCTATAAAAAGTCTTGACTGGGCCAGCAAAGTTTCCAGCCTGCATCCTGCCTATCTTCCTGCCGCAGGGAGCCTTTGTATAGGGCTCATTGTTACACAAAGCAGCTACTTCAGCAAAGGAATCACTGCAGGAATTTAAGCCTTATTTGAGGGGATTATCAGAAGTCCTTGTTTTGATGTTTCTCAATTTTCAAGGTTCAAGAGAAGAGATGCTAACCCAGCGTCCAGTCCATTGAACTGTATTCTGAACTCATTGCTTTTCATGTTAGCTCTGCTCTGTTTGTTGGTCCTCATTATTTTTTAATTCATTTATATTTTTGAGGAAATACCCATGTTTCTTTTTCATGAGAAACCTCAGAATGTTGCCCTAACCAACTGATAGGTAACTCCCTTTGCAGACAACCATAGATGGGCACTATTAACTCTGAAGTAATTCAATTTGGGTGTATACTACAAAATAGGGAATTTCTGCGTAAGCTACAAATTTATTTGCCCCCACTAGCTCGATAACTTATTCCAGGCAAACATCTAACCTCAGATACAGACATTTCTATTTGGATTGCAGAGATAAAACCATAATACAAACGTAAGTGAAATGCAAGGTTTGTCCTAGTTGGTAAAAACTTTTCTACCTTGATCAGAAAAAGAACTGTTCTTCATCAATTCTTTGGAAATTTACTATGGAAATTCATAGACTAATGGTCTGAGGAGTCCAATTTTCTGTATCTACACGTATAATCAATGTTCAGAAGCATATTTCATTAAACCTTCAAACCAGTGCAAACCACTGGGAGTCCATCATCATCATCTGGATGTTCAGTCCTCTCCATTCCTCTCATTGGGACATTCAGTTGGGTTAAATTATTTGTTCTCCATGTCCAAGCTCTCCTTCGGTGTCGTTTAAATGAGGGGCCATTTCATGCTGTGTGATCTCAACTTCCCTTGATGACAGCTCTATCCTACTGGAACTATGAAACTGTCAACATCGAGAGCAAAATTTAGGTGTGCAGAAGACAAAAATGGCTCAGCATCTATCCCACAAACTGTTTCAACAGAGGTCAGCAACCTCACCATCTATGGGGAAAACTGCAAAGCTTAATATTTCCATCAAACAGCCCAAAATATGGCTAAAAGTTTCTTGCTGGCTGGAAGTAAAAGAAAAATATTTTGTACATCTTGCAGTTTCAGAAAATGAGTAGAACAGTGCCATGACAGACATGGAATAAGATAACAGATCACCTTGATGTAGTAGAGGTGAAATGTGTGCATGGTCAGCCTTTGGGGAGAAATGCCTTGTAGTAAACTGAGGGGGTATAAGGTGACTTTGTGACTGTGACAGAGGGTCAGGCAGACCACACTTGCAGTATTTTCTCTTCTTAGGCACTGTATTGCCACAGTCAATGTAAGGTAATTTGAAGTCACCTTTATCAGCAGATCAAACCCAAATTTGGTTGGTTTTTTGGTTTTTCTTCCAAAAACCTTTTCTTCTTCTTTTGGGTTTTCTTCCTCCTAAAAAAACCCAACAGCCTAACATAAGAAACATTAACTTATGCATGTTTCCAAACCCAGTCAATATGCTACGAGATCATCTAGTATTCAATGTTTTCTTGGAGTCCAGTACACAATGTGTTATCTTCTTTTCAAAAAGCATTAAGCTGTGGCAGCGGCACGGAAATGGTTTGCCTGGAGTCGTCCAGCACATGAAAAGTAGAGCCATTATCAAAACCCTGGAGCCTCAACTGACAAGTTCTATGTAGCAAGAACTGGAGTGTAGTTTCTCTCTAGGTAAATTAAAATGTTGTGGTTTATGTCAATAGAAATATGGGAATTTCTACACCGCATTAGGCCCTAGCACATACTACCTTCATTTGTCAGTGGCCAGCAGGAGAAAATGCAACCACCCAGCTGATAAATGTTTTGCTTTTTCCCCTCATGCCAGCCATTATGTTTTCCATGGATCTCTCAAAATGCATTTTCACATTAGTGGTAAGAAGATCTAATGGCTTGCCCCACTAATGTCAGTGCTGATCCTAGCAGTATAATCCCACCATTTCCCCTGTATGGGCTCCAAATCCACAATGAACCAATTTAGGGAACTAAAATGTCACAAAATTAACTCTACCAGGCAAAAAAAAAGTGAATAGCAATCAATCTTTTTTCTGCTTGAAACTTATTACTACAGGAGCAGATATTACAGATTGTAATAGCTCTGGATATATACAATATTCTAATAAGCATCTCCTCCTTTCTGGAATCCCTGTCCATTTTCAGGTTCAGCAATCTGAAAATCACAGCAGTGCCTCCAACACGCCAGGGCAGTGACCTCTCTCTGCCACTGGCTCTCAGGCACCCCAGCTGTGTGACTTCCTCACCCAAAGAGCAATAGGTCACATCTATATTAAGTTCATTGACTGTCCCCTTATTTTAGTCTTGTAAAATTAGAAGACAATAAGCTCCTCCTCTGTTTTCTCTAGGCCATTCATTATTTTATAACTTGCCCCTCTGTTATTCATGTTTGTTCAGAACTAACAGTGTCAGCTTTTTTTGCCCAGGCCCTTGCCCTGAAGAGTCTCATTACTCATTCCTGGGTACCTCCTCTGACAGGGACAACCAAAGAAATATTTTAGTGATTTCAAAATGCACTGCATTTACTCATAGCTTTGTCACTCATTTTCATAAATGCAAATCTACCCTCCAGGAATTTGATTCTGTATTACTTTCCTGTTCATGGGTTAATTTAATTACATGTAAAGTTGATACAAAATGTAACTATTCTTAGGAAATAATATTTTACACCCATTCTTTACTGATATAAATTACAATATCAAGTAAACTGAAAAAGAAAATCCAACCTAGAACAATACAAGCACATTAATTAAAACATACTGTCTGTCCCTTACTAAATTATACATTTCTAAATCTTTTAGAAGCATGCCTTTTCAAACAACTCAGGGGATTTGCAGTTGCCTACCCAGCTTTTCATTTCTAGGTCACTTGTTCAATCTACCCCAGGTCAGCTCTGACTGAAAATTATTACTGTCTGGCAGCTGGTTTGTAGTCTACATAAAATGAATTAGTGGTTTCATTCCACTTCCTAATGGACAAGTGGCCCCATCTTACTCTTCGACCTGAGTGACACCCCATTGACTACTGCAGGGAAAGAACTAAATAAACTCTTTTTATTTTGTAGGTAGATCCTCATGGTTAGCAATGAAACTGGTGGGACATCTGGGGCTATTATAGCCCTAGTCTACACAAAATAAAGCCCTCCATCTATGGAAATCCTGCAAACAGAACAGATAAAATGCTCTTTCGGTGAGTTGTTGTGGTGATTATGTTGGTCCTTTGTCATGTGGTTCAGAGGGGAATACGCTACAAGTTGTCCTCTGTTACAGTTAAAAGGAGAGTTGTCCCCTCCACACCATTGCACAGTTCAAAGGGCAGAGAATGTGTGTACGTGTTCTTCCACATGCAAGCAAGAAATCACAGGAATAACCCACAAAGGTTTCTTGTTTAACAGTATTAGAAAGAAAATTGTTATTTCATAGATACAAAAATACATTTTAATTTTTTTAATAATAACGTGGTTGACAAACAAATAAAGAGATTTGGTATTTAACAGCAAGAGATGGAAATGACAACATCATCCATATTTGACTTCTGCTTGTCATGCTCTCCTTGCACTAGGAATAGAATAGGCTTTCTTGCTTTGAAAACTGCCAATCTTTCACACGCATTCCATTCCTTTCATTTTAGAGTAGACACAAGCACAAAAGCACCAACCTGTACTATTAAAGAACTTTGTGTCTGCCTATTTGTGTTTAAAGCATTTCTCACAGAAATAAAGTGTAAGTAAGTCCATTATTTTCTCTAGTTTCTCTTGTCTTCTTTCCTTGGATGATAAATAAGTCTGTGTGACTCTGGTACTATCCCTGTCTGTACTGAGCTAGGACAAATTTCCCCTCAGGCCCCCATTTTTGTCTCCATTTTCATTTGTCTTTCTGCTCAGCCTGCAGCAATTCAAACAGACCTGCTCCTTGACTGAGAAATCTTCACTTCTTCCCATGCACCAGGATAAGGTTGCTTTTCTTTGGTTTTGTGACAACCAAAAATAAAAAAGAGGGACTACCAACTTCATCTGTCACCATCTTTTCATGCTCTTCTCCCTCAGTGACCCCACTGTCTCTGTTACTATTTATTTGCTTCTTCTGAACTTATTGTTCATCTTTCTTCTCTGTTGTCCTCACTCTCTTCACTGTTTAACCTGAAGCATCCCTCATTCCACAATAAAAAGCTATTGCCATCATGGTGATATCTCCACCTTGGGCACAACAGCAGGATGCAGGCTGTGCTTGGCTCCACACTCCTTTCCCAACTGACCACATTACTGTTGTGAAAAGTCAATGCGTAAATTAGTCTGGCTCCAAGGGAGATTACACCTCTGGCACCAGCACTTGCAAGTAAATTATTGAGCTGATATTTCTCTTTCTGTTATTTCATGTATGATATTTTGTGTTGGACCAGCTGTTCTGGGATGACTGGACATGTATTACATTGTACATACAGCATTATTTTTACGTGTTTTCCTTTTATCCCTTACCATGAAGTTTACTGCCTTTAAAATTTCATTCTGTGGTCTCTGCTGACAAGTCATCTCTCTGAGATGGAATTTACCTGTATGGGAAGTGGTTTCTGTGTCACGAATATTACAAAGAACCACAGGCAGTCTTGCCAGTGGTTTATTACCTAGAACTGAGAGCCTTTTCAGGGACTTTACATTAAAGACCAGGCACGAGGCCAGTTAAACACTTGCTGCCATTTCTTGTCTATCTGTCCCTGAGTGGAGTGTAAGAAGCTGCACAAGTTTTGCTTTGCAATCAACTACATATTATCTAGAAGTAGAGACAAGCTGTTGTTCTTTATTACATTACCTCTATTTCATTGTGTACATCCAATTTATAGGAACAGACACAAATGAGTATTCAAATTCTACAGAGTATTTAAAATTAAAATATATATTCTGGTAGCATCCAAGCTACCATAATTAACAAAACCAACTTTACAATGGATTTGTGGTTGTGGTTGCATTCCCTAATATCTAACACAATGCACCCAAAGTTTTGCTGGTTAGAGTTGAGCCTTTCCCTTAGTGGGGTACCGATTTAAAAATCAAAGTCTAAGAACACAATTAAACCTTGCTTTTACCATGTCAGGCACTGACCTCCTCCTGACCCCTAGATTCCGGCTCTGGATGTTTACATTTTGCTTTTACTTGCCTCTTCTTGCCTTTGATTTCTACCTTTCCTAGAGGAAACCACCTTCCACTGGCAGTAAGACAGATGATGGAAAGGCTCTTCTGTCTCTTTGTTCATAAGATTTGAATTGTTTGTGTTTGACTTCTATTCAAAGACTAACACCTGCCTTTCTTGAATCTTCTCTACAATAGCAGTTTTCACACCATCAGTCAGAAACCACTGAATCAATGATTCTGATTGAGTTCTTGCGATAAGCAGCAGTACTGAACATGAATGATTTTACTCTAAGATACTTATTTTCAAGGTACAATACACTTGACACGAGCAGTTGTTATTGTATTGGTCAACAGAGATTCGCTCACCAGCTCTGGCACAGCTTGGACACTGTAATCTGACATTTGTGGCTGAAAATTGCTTCTCCCTTAGAACAAGATCAGGATTTTATGAACTATTCAATACTACTTTGTCTTTAGGTACCACAGGGGTACTTTCTCAGCAGCGCTTTCCATCTCACATAAAACTGACCTTGCTACCCTAATAGCTCCTGAGACCCAAAAGAAAGAGACATAAAGTTTTGAATTTAACAAAAATGCATAGTATAAAAGCTACACAAATGCCATGATCATTTGGTATGTGATATTTTAAATTCCACAGACATTGCAGCTATCAAAGGAACATAATTTCAGATCATAACCTAGGATAGTGGGACTGATCTAGGGTCAACAATCCCAACAAATCTGTCAAAGCAGTCAGTTGGTTAAAATCCTCTTTTATGGGGAAACTTTTCCTAAAGCTCATTCCTCTGACAGTTAACAACTTTTTCATATTTTCACAGTGTCTATTCACCCTGGTATTACATCCAGTCATCTGTGTGCCAATACTGGTCCCAGTATTTCTTTTCTTTTCCAGATGTCTACTGCTTTATTGTCCCTTTCAACATCCCTTTTGTGAACTGATGAAAAGAAGCTCTTTCAGCCTGTTCTTGCAGGAGCAGCTCTCCATTCTACACTTCACCCCAATCATCCTTCTCTGCACCTCTTCCATTTGAATTCATTTTTCTTGTTAAGAATTGTAAAAAATATTTCTGAAGACACCTTTTCAGTGCTCTGTTTGGCAGCAATAGCACTTTGTCCATTCAGTACTTCTTTCTCCCTTCAGTATACGCTACTTGATGCATTCAATGAGCACTGCAGCTTTCCCAGTTGTACAGGAGAAATTCAGACTCATCCTGCAACTGGCTCTTCTGTTTGTGTGTTCCCACTTCTCTCAGGTCTGAGGATATCGCAATATCAGCAGTGGCACCTCATTTTCCACTAGCAGTGATTTTCAGGAGTTAACTGCTTTTTGTTCCAAAGCTAAGGCAAAGTAGTGAGAGTAACCATTGTTCCACCAATGAACCTTGAAGAGCTCACATGGTTGCCTTCCAGCAGTTCACTGGTTGCCTTTCAGTGTCCTCACTGTTATTTTCCTTTATAAATGTCCTCCTTCATATTAGATACATTGTATTAATTCTCAGAGTCTACCTTAATGAATTGCGAGCACTTAAAAAGCATCCTATGACGTGCTTTACTAAGGTCCAGACAAGTGGAACCTACTGTATTTAATTTGCCTACAGAAGTGATTACCAATAAAAGCTATTAAGCAGTCCTACTACAATATACTTTAATAAACTCAACTTCCTTTTTGCTCTGTTTTCCATTTGTTTCCACACTTTTAAATATTCTTCCCACCAGAGGTTGTTCTAAAGCTTTGCACTCCAACAGGACAATTAAAGCAATAGCAACTCATGTTACTCTTTTCCGATGTAGGCTGTGCATTTGCATTCAATAGCCACACAACTTTGTCCCGCTTTTGACAGATCTATTAAAAATTAACCATTTCAAGGCTTAACACAGTCCTTTCAGAATATGATGGATTTGATAGGATTCTTCTGATCTTCTTGAGCTTTGCTTCCACATCCAGCAGAGCAGCTTCCATTTCCATATACTAATTCATTCTCATTCTATTGGGTATCTTTGCCTTTGTCCACCTATTCAACACCTCCAATGTTTTCGAAAGGTGAGAAAAATCTATAATTAGTTTCTCCCCTCAGCTGGATTACATCACTCCTACTGTCTTTAGATCCTTTGTAGGTCTATATCAAAGCAGCAAAGGAGGGTTGACAGGCTACATCATGATAAATAAGTATTCTACTTTTCACTAAAATGCATTTAGAAATCTTTCTATGACTGACTTGTAAGATACATGTTGAAAACAGATCAAGTCTTTCTTAATTCCTAAGTGCATGTTGACAAAATCCAGAAATTGTACAGTCTCTTTCCAGATGAAGTAAAATGTTAGATATTTTGCATTGAACATGATGCTAAAGTGGTTTCTGAGTGGTTTTCAGTTTTAAACTACACAGCAATCAAACCTTCCCAAAAGATATTATTTTGGTGGAATAAATGTTATCAAGCAACTTTGCTTTAATATCTTCTTTGCTTAGAAAAAAAGAGGGAATAAAAAATGCAGCTTTCAAACCACAGAGAAACCGTTGAAAACTTAAAACCACAGTGCCTAAGAACAGACTGAGCCTATGATTACCTAACTCAAAATGTGGTTTGAACTGGGCATCCTACCAAGTTTTTCACAGAAAACCACAGGGAAAATGGAGTACAAGTATCCATGGTTACAGTGACCCCGCTTGGCACTTGAAGAGATCTTTCTAGAAAGAGCCAGGTAGAAACATTTGTCAGGGTCCTCAGAAGTAGCAAGACTTCTTCCTGTTTTCATACGTTTAAAAAAAAAAAAAGAAAGATCGAATATAATTTGGTACAGACTGTCCTGAACACAGACTGTAAGCTAGGAGTATTTTTAGAATTCCCCTCTTGTATGTTTTTCACAATATTCACTCACAACTGAAACATAACCTCAGAAATATAGAACCATCTGCTTAAAATAATGGCAAATTCATAGAATAGCAAATTCATCTATAAACTGAGTATTTAAGGACTAAAATTTTTCTTCCCATGTTCAATTGCACTGAACTCATGAATGAAGGAACAGGATTGTAGACTACAGTGTTAAATGGAAAAGGTTCAAAGTGGAAACTAAGCTGAATTGGAACCATCACTTATAAGTATTGGAATTCCTACACGCCCCTTCTTGTGTTCAGGTGTATCTTGAGGGTGATAATAAACCTACACGCAGACACAGTTTGTTTGGACGGTGCTTTCTCTTTCTTCTCCACTGACACTCACCTGTTCTCTGTTTATATGTAGGTTTGGGGAAGATGTTTTTTTCTAGGTATCCTGATGCGTAACTATGCATACTGAAGCGTGAACAAGTGAGCACACGTGACCAAATATATTCATGACACCTCAGCTTCTAGATGCTTCTGTGATGTGTGCAATAGTCTGGTAAGACAGTGGAAGAAGAGCTGATCTGAGCTCAGATGGTAAATTCTCCTCTCCCTGGCAGGGAGGAACAGAGCAATTTCACCTTAAGTGAAATTTGGTACAAGCCAAATGCAGTTCTCCTTGTGCAAAAGGAAAAGGCAGGAAGAGATTTTTAATGCCCTTAGTTTTCTAGGGTGCTCATCTTCTGTTCTTCATGCTCCTTAAGGATTCTGCCTCAACGTCTCTGTAGAGGTGAGAGCTCCACAGTTCCTCATTTTGTTGCTGAATTCCCAATTCCCTATGGATCTGACCTGGATCTGGCACTAGCATACTGCCACTTTTCTGTAGAAACAACCAGAGAACATGCCATGATGTTCACAAAGCCTTTGTTCCAGCCATTATGGAAATCATGTGGATGATGCCTCATTCAGCATAAAGTTTGTCTAAAGTTGCCTGTTCTACTTCCTAAAAACTAATCTAAACCAGCAAGATGAAAGTTTAGCAAGCTCAGTTGTAAGAGATCAGCTCTTTGTATCATGTGACTCTTTACACGGTAAGAGATAACCTGAAAATTGGATTTACCTCCCCATTAAATCAGAAAAAGAGGTTCAACATACCAATAATTTCTTCAAGCAGTTCTCTTCCTTTCAAAAGGTTGGTCACCTAATGACTGAAAAGAAATCCCAGTATGTGACTTCAGGGATTATTTACGAAGATCAGGCCCCAAATCCTACCTACTAAATTTTCAAACCAGCAAGAGCAGCTATCACTATTCATGACAAATCAGCTCAAAATAATGAGTGTGTAATATCACGCTCATTTCACTGGCAATTAATGAACAGAGAAGGAATGTACTTGCCACAAATATTCCTACAGCTCTCCATCTACATGCTTATGTTTGTCTATAAATAAATGGATAGAGCAGGCTGTATATGGGTATTTACTCATGGTGTTTCGCCAAGTACTGTATATAGAGGACTTGACAGCAGAACCAAAATTTTGATATCACCTAATGGAGATTTTTTGATTGTTTTAGAAATGTTTGGTCATGTTTTCAGTAGACATCCCAGTTACTGAGCCAATGCTGTCAATTATATTACCAAAGTGGGAAGGACTGACTCAAAAACGTAAGCCCAGTCTCATTCCTGCACATATCTCAATTGCATATGGCAAACCTGGCGTCTAAGTAAAA